>JALIZH010022967.1:0-57570 GCA_030522465.1 Rhipicephalus appendiculatus
AGAGCACAAGATGGCACTCGGCCACGTCTGCCTGCCCGGCCCCCACTCAAAATCAAGGAGGTGCCCCCCCCTTACCGGAAAAATTTTCTGCCCACGCCCCTGCTTTACGACATTCACCTATCAACATCAACACCTATCATCACCTATCAACACCTATCATCACCTATCAACACCATCATCACCTATCAACACTCTGTACATTGCAGCATTGCGGGCGTCGCGAACCAAGGGAAACGCACACAGCGATCGGGTGCTACTCACACCGTTGTGTGCATTGCAGGCGTCATGAACCATGCTAAATGCCGACAGCTTCTTTAAGACAATTGAAGGCAGCCGCAGTGAACCTCCCAGTCCTGTATGCGCATGAGCTCCGACCGAGGGGCCAGCGCACGTGGTGTGGGAAAACATTTATTAATCTATTCACAGAGAGGGGCGTGGATGGGTTGAGTCGGAAGGGCCCGCCCTTCACAAAGACTAGGAGAGATCCCTAGTCCGGTATCCCTGTAGCTGCTGCGCGGGCCCGGGCTCCAGCCACCATGGCCTGTAGGGCTTGAAGGTCGGAGCAACCGAGCAGCACATCTTCCCAGTCCTCTCTGGTGGTGGGTAGGTAGTATTGGAGGGGCATGCCCACACCATGTGATAGGTGTCACAAGACTCCTCCGCACAGTGCGGGCACGCACCCGAGAAGGCCGAATTGCCCCGCTTTCGCTCTGTTTCGTCCCTGTTCGCTGTATTGGTTACTCCGACGGTTATACGCCAGCCAACGGGGACGCTGCTTCAAACGCAAGCTCCGCCTCCCAGAATTCAGGCGCGCCTGCCACTTATCTGTGAGTAGTGCTGTGTTAGCCGTTGTAACCACAACTACCTTTACGCTGCATCGGTAACTACTGCGAATATGTTTAACTAGAAACTCGTCGTCCATGCTTTAATTATTACGTTTAACCCAGCAGTGATGTCGGAATCGTAGCTAAAATTTACCAGAAAGTTGGATTATTTCTACCATTATCAGGAACGTGAACATGTATAGAAAGCATTACAGAAAAATACCTACGTGATTATGCCCGAGAGGTGCTTGGCGTCATGGAAATGAGGAAAGGCTATTAGTATATATGGAAGTTTTTTTCTCTTGGTATGATAGCGATGACTGCGGGCGGATATTACAGTTATTCTTAGGTTGCAAGCGAGCCACGATGGTCAGTGGAGCCTTGGACGAAGGACTGACCCCTTTCCCAGAAAGCTGACTGTCAATATGAGTTTTAGATGCGAAGCATCTTATAGCGGGGGCATGTCCCTCGGCGTTGTCGGCGTCCGCACTCACACTGCGCATGCGCAACTCTCCTCCTCCCCTCTCTCCAACAGCTGCGCGTTACTCTCTCCACTTCTCTCCTACCACCTGCTTGCGCTTCTCCTGCGTTCTCGCTTCGGCTCTCGCGGCGCATGCGCTACTCTCCTCCTCTAGTCTCCTCTCCTTCAAGTGTGAATATAAAGCGGGTAGAGCGCTCCTCCCCCCCCTCCCCCCCCGCGCTGCGGCCGCGCAATCTCCTCCTTTACGCGGGCGTTTACGCAGGCGTTCGGTCGCCTTCTCTCCTCTCCTCCCCCCGCGCTGCAGCCTGTAAGCCCACTCCATCCTCTCCCTCCCCCCATTTCATGTAACCGCGTGCGCTCGGTCGACGAAGTATTCAGATTCGAAGCATCTCATGAGCGAGCTTGATCTGGTGACGTCCGCGCTCCATTGCGCATCCCTGCCTACCTCCTCTAGGCATCCCTGCCCGCGGCGTCCACATCCCCACTGCGCATGCGCGTCCCCTCCCGCTCTCTCTCCTCTCCTACGCCTTCCTCCCTCTCTAGGCATCCCTCCCGCGGCGTTTACACCACCATTGCGCATGCACGTCTCTTCCCCCCTCTCTCTCCTCTCCTACGCTCCCCCCCTCTCCCCTCTCGCAACGCCGGCGCAGGCAGCGTCTCCTAGCGAGCTTCTTGATTGAAAAAAACCGACTGCTCGCTCTGCACAACCGTTCACTGGCCACTCCCTATATATGGCACTGGATCTTGACCTGCAAGGTGGTCCCGGTGGGAGATTTCTCCTGTGCGTTGTCGAACAATGAAAAATTCGCAGCGTGCGCGTTAAATAAAAGCGGACTGCGGGTCTCTGTGTCCAGTCGGAGTCTTCTGTCTCTCATTGCCCATTAGCAGCGATTGGCATGTTCCAGTAGGAAACACCGGTCTATCACTGCGTGCTTTGCGCCTCCCCAGGTTTCTCTCCTGCGCAACGCTGCGATGAGCGCCAGCGTCAACGCCGCCGCCAGTGTAAGCGTTAGCGCCCGCTGCTTCGCATCTACACGTGGTTCCCTTTAGCGGGAGATGGTGTATTTTTTTTCACAAACGGACCATGTAGATAAAGTCTTGCGTCGTCCTCAGAGAAAAATCAATTTTCGAAATTACGTTTCAGCATAACGGGACCCGTTATATTGCGTTATTGATTTTGTTAAAATATCCTTATGTTAAATAAAAATTAAGGACCTTCGCCATGGTGGAAGTTCATAAATATACTTTATTGGTAGTTTCTGCTGATCAGACATAAACGAAATTCATGGCAAGAACTCGATAGTTTTTCGAGAACGATGGCTGTGGGTTTGGTAAATGGAAATGAGGTTCTTGCGAGCGTAATTCGGCTGCAGCAGAAGTAAACGTGACAAATTTCATATCCTGTTAGTAAGTACGAGTAATTGCGCAAGTGGTCTTCACACACAACCGCGGAGGAAGAAATATTTAGGAGGTGAAACTCCCGTTGAAACGGGCATTGGCTGGCGTCCAGATAACGTCAAAAAATACAAAAATAACATGCGCCGACGGACGTACTTCAATTGGCAGCGTCTTGCGGCGCGAAGGCCGCATCCTAAAAAAATTGACCGCGTATCTGCGTGCTTCGCTGCAAATGTCGTCGAAAGAGGATAGCCTTCTCCCGGCCGTAATACAATGTTTTGCCTTGCCTCAGACAGCGCCTCCTCTATGTAGAATCGGCCGCATCTGGCTGGCATTGATAAAATACAGGAGGCGCTGCGTGAGATATAGACGCCATCTGGCAGTGGCATCGAGAAACATGAGCTTGTGCAGAACCCAGGTCCACTGCCAGCGGCAGCATCATATCGTCGGAAGAGGGCTTTTTCGTGCATAGCGTCGCAGTTCGTGCCGAGCGTCAGATTTTCAGTGCAGCCTAAGAAACACTAGGGTCATTATAATTACGTATCTATGTATTTTCTTTTCAAAAGGACATACCACCTACTACCTACGTATTGATGTTGTGCCTCAGATATGCGTAATGTTTACTTTTTGATTGACAACGTACACAAGTATGAACGCGAAAGCTTGTTAAAGATGGGTGGGCGTTCAGCAAGTGGTTAAACTATGGCCAGGTGGCTGAATCGGGTGAGAGATAGACAGACAGACAGACCAAAATTTCTGCGTCGAAGTATCCCAAGAACTTTAATAAAGCAATGAAAGTGCCGGCGGCGGCCGGGTGCGTGCGCAAACGCACGCGGCCGAATGCGCTCCGCGTCCACGTGCCGGGACTGCAGCGGAGCGGGAGCCACACGCGCGCCCACTCACTTCGGAAACCTAAACCATGGCCTCCGAGACTAGCCAGCGGCGCGCCGTATCTCGGAAGTCGTGCTGAAACGGCGGCGATTCCGTTTCCTGCCGCCAGCATGAAGTGGCTCTCCGGCAGCATGACGTTATCTGGTCGCCTCAAGCTACCGGAGTTGCACCTCCTAAATGTTTCTTTCCCCGTGCGCTCAACGCACCTTCGCAGCGGTCCTGCGCCGATGTTGAAGCATTAACTAATTGATATGCGGTGGACCGCAGCTCCTGCAACAACTTTATGTCATCTTAATGTTAGCTTTTTAAGGCGAAAGCCTTTAATGTCCCATGCTCACGTCCGTCCGGTGTCCGTCCGTCCGTCGGGTGTCCGTCCATCCGGTCTCTGTCCGTCTGTCCGTCCGTCCGTCCGTCCGTCCGTCCGTCTGTCCGTCTGTCTGTCTGTCTGTCTGTCTGTCTGTCTGTCTGTCTGTCTGTCTGTCTGTCTGTCTGTCTGTCTGTCTGTCTGTCTGTCTGTCCGTCCGTCCATGTCCGTCCATGTCCGTCTGTCCCGTCCATCCGAGCTCTGGCACGGAGCCAGGTGGCCGCCGGTCGCGCAAACGGACGCCGGTCGCGTCGGACTCTACAGCGCTCGCTCTTTGCTTGCGTAGCTTCGCTGTGCCCAGCGTTTGCAATCATTCTGACCGACGCCGTCTCGATGGACACAGGCGTTCACGGAATACTCCTTCGAATTTACAAAGGGCCCGTCAATTTAAGCGCTGGAACGCTGTTTGCACGATGCACAAAGCGCGAGAAAATACTAACGCATGCGAACGGAGGAAGATTAGTCTCGCGTCTCGCTGCGACTCGCGTAAAAAAATTAAAATAGAAAACACGCACACATTCGCTTTGTGTGTTATCCCACTGAGAGTGTAAAAGAAAAAAAAGACAATGGCATAGTCAGTGGAACGGCCACACGCTTTCGCCGAACACACTTTAGAATGTACAAAGTGTCCTTCAATTTTTTTTTATTTGTATGCTTCCATGTGCCTTATTGATGTATGTCCCATTTTCGTAGTTATATTGCCGCGTATATTTAGAGCGAAGCTTTCTTATCTACCCTGTGCTGTCGTCGTCGTAATAATATCTGGGGTTTTACGTCCCAAAACCACCATATGATTATGAGAGACGCCGTAGTGGAGGGCTCCGGAAATTTTGACCATCTGGTGTTCTTTAACGTGCACTGACATCGCACGGTACACGGGCCTCTACCATTTCGCCTCCATCGAAATGCGACCGCCGCGGCCGGGATCGAACCCGCGACCTTCGGGTCAGCAGCCGAGCACCTTAGCCACTGATCCACCGTGGCGGACGTCGTCGTAATCGTCGTCGTCGTAGTAGTAGTACTAGTACTAGTAGTAGTAGTAGTAGCAGTAGTCACTCAAGGTCACGTGAAAGAAGGGAAGTGAACAAAGAAATGAATAAAAATAAATGTTGATTACGATGATCGAAATGATGATGAGTATAATAAATGATGCTGATCCTGATGATGCTCGATCGCATACACTCGCGCGATTGCAGCTTTGCTGTACGATGGTTTTCGCGGCAATTACTCGTTAGGCGCGAAGCTCCTTACGCCGGCACCCCGCCGTCGACGCCGTTGAAGCTCCCTGGCATGGTGCCAGCTGTGGCGTCTCCGCCTCACGCGGGAGGATAGATGAGCTTTATGAGCGCTGGAACTCTGATGGCGTCTGCCTGATGCGCAAAGCGCGAGAATATGAACGCATGCGAAACGGAGGCCGATTAATCTCCCTCTCCTTCTTTCTTCGACTCTGCCCTCTCCCCTCAAACCGGCGAACGCGCAGAGCCACCGCTTCAAGCGCGAGACAGACGGTACGATTTTGCATGCGATGCGACGTGCGGCGTCGGATGACCCGGTGCGGCGTACGACGTTTCGAGACACATGGGGCAAACGAGCAATCAGCGGCAGGCTCCACCCACATACGGCGCCTCGGCATGCGCACTCGGAGGACTTCTCATCCTCGTAATCAAGCACAAAACAAACAACTTCGCACAGCCACACTTCGTTCTATAAGAAAATAAATAAAACTACGCCTTCGTGCACGACGAGCACGTCGCAACAGCGGCAACAGCCCCCCCGTCACTGACGGCTCCGATAGGTAGGCCTAGCATGGCGGGCGCCGGCTGTCGCCTACGCCGTTCGCAATTACACGTGAGCTCATCATAACGCGCTTGTTTTTAACAACAAGATTAAGCTTTGCACTTGTATGTAACGCGTTAGCCCCCGCTATTAACTTCCTCGACGTCATCGATGTGAAGAGCAAAGGTGGAAGCGAAGCGCGATGGCTCGCCGATACGCCGGTGCCGCTGTGTTTATCTGCGAAATGGCCTTGCATCGCTGCTCGCGACCTCACCAGTGGTTTCGAAACGGGCATTGCCCTGCAGAAACGGCACACTTCAAACATCACTTTATTCAATCCGGAAATGTTTCACGTCACAAGAAAGTGTACTCGATGTTTACACGCCGCCGCGAGCGGCAATGTCGGCGAATGCTCCGAGCCTCGACTCCATCGACTCGCCTTGGCCATGGTGACCGGAGCGGCGACAGGGAGATGGCGCCACCAGCGGCGTGACGACACACGTCTCCCGCGCTGTCATTGGCTGCGGCCGTGCTACCGTCTGACGCGGCGACGAAAATATCTGCCTGGTTTGATGCACGCCGGGCATACGATGCGGCAATCCGATGCGATGAAACGTCACGAAACGTCACCATTCTGGCTGCCGCATCGCCGCGTGGGACGCCGCATCGCATGCAAAATCGTACCGTCTGTCTCGGCCTTTACCCTGTCGTCAGCCCAGTGGTTGTTCCGTTGCCTGGACAATGAAACGCCGCGCGCGCCTAACGCCGCGCGCGTCCCATTTCTAAGGAGCTTCGCTCATTG
This sequence comes from Rhipicephalus appendiculatus, assembly GCA_030522465.1. Taxonomy (NCBI): domain Eukaryota; kingdom Metazoa; phylum Arthropoda; class Arachnida; order Ixodida; family Ixodidae; genus Rhipicephalus; species Rhipicephalus appendiculatus. The sequence continues at coordinate 6,537 of JALIZH010022967.1, forward strand.
GTTGTATTCGTACGCGGAACAACTGCTAGTTTTTCGCTTAATAAACTGCTCTAAATCACCCACTGCTTTTAATGGCATTACGGCACACGCTAGCGTGATAGTTCGTTGAAGTAGGAATTCACAGTATATTTCAAAGCACACGCATGATCCAGCTTTTACGAAAACGTAGTGACAGCTACACGCAGCTCACCAGTATGATAGCAATAAGTCTTCCCAGCATTTTAACATCTACGCAAACGCTTAATTATCAGTTGCCTAAGTGATTCAACAGCATATGGTTTTACCTTCTAAACGCCCATGATTGCGAGTTTACCTGGAACGTTGCTTTTGCGCGACGTCGGCATGGTGTCATTTTACTTATTTCAAGCGTTCGTTGTCACCAGGAACGACCCAACGAAAGGTCCTTTCCGTGATCATCGAGACGCGTCTTCGGCATTACGTTCTGGGAAAGTCAGAGTTTCCCTGGTGTATACAAACCTCCGCGTTGACACGAGGTTTTTTCCTTGGAAGGGCATTTTTTTCAGCCACCGCGAAATATTCTAACAAGGCCTTTATGGAAAGTTTTCTCCCGTTACAGTTCTGACAGCGGGGCTGTTTCAACATGGAGTGGCACCGTTGTGGCCCGCGCAAAACTGCGTGAGTATGCGTCACAGAAACCAGTTCCCGACAGAACATAGCCATGAATATTATAAGGTAGCGAGGAAGGTTGGAAAGTGAGGTAAAGGAGGATGGCACAAAGTGAAGCAGTATATAGGCTTGTATAGTACAGTTTATGCGCCACTCCCCCTTTCCCCCTTCCCAAGTACAGGGTAGCAAACCGGAGTCTTCTCTGGTTCTCTGGGTTAACCTCCCTGTCTTTCTTTTCTCTCTCTCTTATGCGCCACAGGCAGTCTGTATGTGCCAAGCAGCTCCCAGCCTAGTATCTTAGCCATGCATACGATAGTATATCAAGGGGTTGGGAATGGGGGGTTGAGTGTGAAAAGAGTAATGTAAAGGTGAGGACCAAGGAAAGAAGGAAGGGAGAGTTCAAACATGGCTTTGCCTTGCATAGTATAGTTAAGCAAAGGGGATGCAAAATGGAAGTGAGGGCGAACAAGTGGAATGTAAGGGAGAGGAGAACGGAAAGATGGAGGGAAGAGTTGAAGCATGGCATAGCCTAGGAAGGAATACAAAACCGGAGAAAGCAGGGAGGTTAACCAGACAGCATTCTGGTTGGCTACACTACGCCGGGGGAAAAGGGAAAGGGGAGTAGAAAGATGAGAGAGTCAGAGAGAGAGGAGTTAAAGAAAAAAAAATGAAATGATCGACAAAGATACGCTGGCACTTATGTTGTGTTCGCACTGCAAAATAATCACAGACATTGACAAAGGCCCGCGTAGTATAGTTCAGTAAGGGGATGGGCAAGGGAAGTGAGAGTGAAGAGGAATGATGTGAAGGTGCGGAATAGAGAGAGTACAAAGAAAAAGAGGAGGTGGGAGGGTAAACCATAGCATAGTCACTTACAGTGTCGTGCAGCAAGGGGTGTGAAGAGAAGTAAGGGTCAGGCGGAGTGATGTGAGGATAGAAGGAGGAAAGGGAGTAGATACGATAATACAGAATAAGATGAAAAAAAGAAACGATTAGCGAAAGAAGATGTAGAAACAGATAAATAAAGATGAGAGAAAGACGATGAAGAAGGAGAAGTAGAAGAGGTGAAGAAAGAAATCAATCTGCGTTTGCCAGGTGGTGTGTCTTGAAAGCTCCGTTTTTTACCCAGGTTTCTTAAGCTTTGACTGGCTTTTGTTGTGAGTGTCGCCAGCACATAGCTTGCTTAAAGTTCAGTTGTATTCTTCTGGAAGCAGGTGCGTTTCAAGCCAGTGAATAACAAATCAGCCTTCTGAGCGTGGGGCCCCCGACCCGAAACTAGCACCGCCAAGAAGATGTATTGGTTATTCATTTCTACTCTTGAACGATTCTTCTTGCGCGACAGATCGACAGACACGCAGTTTCCCTGTTCAATATTCAATCAAGGCTAGCGCATTTAAAAATTCACCGACGATTACGATATGGCCTAATGTGAATTCTGAGCGCAGCTTAATTTTGAGGCAAGGCCAACAATTGTTTGAAGTTTTGGCTTTCCACAAGGTATCATCTACGCCATAAATCGCAAATTTTTGGAAGAAGGAGAGCAAGCATACTACGCCACTATTCGTCTTTCTACGGATTTACCAGGTACCCGCTGCTACACATATGTAAGGTATTATCTGCATTTTGTTGATACTGCATGTGGCTGATGATCAAGAATTATGGCCCAGCACTTTGCAGTGGGTGGGACGCATTAAAGCACACACAGAGAGAGAGAGCTCTTTATTGAAAGGCACAGAACTTAGCCGGCGTGTGTAAATCGCTGACTTGCTACTCTGCGTGGGGAAGGGGTTTGGGGACTGAAAGACCCAAAGAGAGAGACAGATAGAAAAAAAAATAAAAAGTTAAAATAGAATAAAAAAAGGTAAAAACACAAACTGAGTTTTTTGTCTCTTGGGCAGGGGACGTGTGTTGACAGGGAATTATTACGTGTTTTCAAGGTGCCATTAAAGTTTGTCGAGCCGACCGATGCTCTCTAAATATCTGAATAATAGTTTCATCGCATGCCTCTGTTGCGTGGCGCAGGGTAAAGGGCCCAAGACGCAGTCAATTGATAAAGTTTACACACTCGTTGCGTAATTGCCATTGTGTGATGACCGGTTGTTATTTTTTTACTCTTCTGCCACGCTATATTACATAGGTTCACGCGATTCCTTGCCCTACATGATGCCTGTATAGCGTATTTTCGCAAATGAGTTTGAAGCACCAGCGGGTGGCTCTGTGGTAAAATACTCGACTGCCACTCCAGGGCCCGGACTCAAGTCTCATTCGATTCTGGGTGTTTTTTTCTAATTTCATTTTTCCACGTCTGTAGTTTACGCCACCTGACGGCGACGGCGGCGCCGCTCAACGCAGGTATACGGGCACCGGAAAGCTGCGCTGTAAAATTGGCTTTGGCTACTGTGGCCGAACTCGCGACTCTGCGCACTTTACTGGAATTCATTGATTCTTATAGCAGCGAGTAGCGAGTGTCGCGTACTTCTTGTCCTCTTTGTCCCCTTCCAAAGTGCGCTGCTTCACCGGATACGGTATAATGATTCTGGTGTACTGTGTAAACGGGCAGTGTTTTGTTTTACTTACAACCGGCATTGCAGTCCACACAGTATGGTCTCCAACGCGGATGTCACGAACAACTGACCTACGAAATTGTCAAGCTTCGTCCCAACGTGAAACAAAAAGGCCACGACGTTGACTTTCAGTGGCTGCCCAATCATTTCGAGATCAGCTGGAAATGATTCCGCAGACAATGTTCCTCGCGAGTCAGATCCGGAAGCACACAGTTTCAACTGCTCTTTCATGGACAGACGCTCCAAAGCTGCTTTTTTTTTATTTCTGCAACCCTATGTTTCACCCGAAGTATGCGTGAAGACTGCTCGTGTTTCCTTGAGATAAACAGGGTCTTTTTTATGCACAAGTTCTTCAGCCCTTCAAAGATGACTTAAGCTGAACGTACGCCACTTGGTGGGAAAAACAAGGTTGGCCTGAAAGCCGTGTTTGCGAAGCAATAAACGGAGCGCGCATTCTTATGGAATTTGAGGAAATTTATGAGTATAAAACAAAAAAAAAAACACGCGCGAGGCATACAGTGGTGCTACTATAAAAAGTTGGATGTGTATGGGCGTTGCCTTGCTTCCCGAGTGCTCTCAGGCGTTTCTAGCTCTCGAGCTTGCTTTATAGCGGCTTCGTCGTGAAGCTGTGAGTGCGTATGTAATGGCTGTGCCATTCCTTTGAGGCACATAATCACCGTGATCTGTTTTAGTAGCGCGAGGAGCGAGTAACACTTGTTTCTCCTCCTAGCACTTGTGGTCGAGCACTTACTTTCGGTTTTCCAAATATTCGGAAACTTTTGTTCTAAAGAATAAAACTGCTACAAAACCAATGGTTCTCGATCAAATGTTACATTGGATACATACGACACTGCTTGATTTTTTTAACAGTGAGGCAGTTTAAGCTTGTGGTACTTTTGCACCATCGTAAAAAAACCAGCAGATCTCACGCACTGCGCGAATCAATGTAATGCGAAGAAGCTAGCAAGGAGGAAGTGATGGTGTACGTAACATGCGAGTCATGATTTACATGTTAGGACCTGTAACTTTTGTTCGACAGTCACGCCACACCAAGTTTGCCAAGCCAGCAAACTGGCCGCAAGAGCACCATGAGCGTGGCATGCAATTTGTGTGGTACATGACATGAATGTCGTGATTTTCATATTACCACCTGCCCTTACTGTTCGTCGTAGAGTCAGGCCACGCAATACCAATATTGGTGTATACCAAGCAAGCGAACTGGCCGCAAGCGCACCATGAGTGTGGCATGCAATTCATGCTGTACATAAAATCCATATCATGACTGTCATGTTACCACCTGTAATTAATATTCTTTATACAGTCACGTCACCCAATACCTAATGTGGTGCATTTCAAGCTAGCTGCACAGCCACGAACGCACCATGAGCATGGCATATATGTCATAATATACATGACAGGGCGTCATGACTTTCATATTACCGTCCGGCATTTATGTTAGTCATACAGAAATGTCTCGTCATACCAATTTCGATATATAGCAAGTTAACGAAACGGCTGCTAGAGCACCACGGTCACGACATGTAAGCCATTACGCTCATGAGAAGTCATGTCTTTCATGATGTGACCAGTCATTTATGTTCGTCATACAGCCATGTTATGCCATACCAATTTTCGTATAAATCCCATTAACGATATGTTCCGGAGAGCACAAAGTAGTAGGCGGCTAGATAGAGAGATACGCTCAAAGTCGCCGAAGTTCGCTGAGAAATGCTTCGCATTAAAAAAAAAACAATCCTTATCATAAACCTGCACGCACTCTCTATACTATTTACAGTGAAGATGCTTAAGCTAGCGGTAACTAGGGCTTCGTCATGCAAAGCTGGTTAGGTAGGTATGTGCCACAGGAACTGTGCAAGCTCTATATCGTGCACAGAATGTTTGAATGTCAAATGAAATTGAACAGAGGAAAAAACAGGTAGAGAAAGAAAAAGATGCAAAGAAAGAGATAAGAAATAAAGCGAAGGAAAGCTAGAAAGAGGGAGAGAAAAGAAGCGATAGAAAGAAAGAGGGAGCGAAAAATCAAGATACACAAAAATAAAAAGAGATACGAAAAAGAGAGCAACACAGGATGACAAAAAGAGTAATAAAGAGAAACAAAGGAAGGACGAGAATGGTGGAGCTGATATATATATATATATATATATATATATATATATATATATATATATATATATATATATATATATATATATATATATATATATTATGGACCTCCACCACGTATGACGTCTTGGTTGGGACGACGTTTATTAGACGCAAGGCCTCGGAAGCGAACGGGCAGAGCACGCACACACCCGATGATGATGATGATGACACGGTGACGATGAGGACAGAGAGACAAACGGATGATGATGATTGTGATAATGCACATGTGAGGAAGAACTACATAACAAATGCCCACAATATATATATATAATATATATAAGGAACACCGAAAGAGATAGAAACAGAGAGAAATAAACAAGAGCGATAGAAAAACGTAAGCAAGACAGAAAGAGAAAGACAAACAAATAGAGAGAGAAAGAAAGAGATGACAAGAAACATACATAAAGTATACAAGAAACAGATAGAAAGAGAAAGAAAAAAATTACCCCCACCACCCCGAAGGGAATCGTGAGGAAATGCATTGCGCCGACACCGACTTCTGCCATCGCCTTGAGAGGCACCCAGCCAGCGAACGGTCGAGAGTGAGGCGCGAGCGGACGGGAGAGTGGGGCGCAGGGAGGAGAGAGAGCGAACGGCGAGAGAAGGAGCGGCGAAGCACTGCACCTACCCTCTCCTACACTCTCTCGCACCACATGCTCCGGTTGCTAGGGGCGAGGATAAGCGCGCGCGCCTGCAGCAGTTGCTATGGGAGAGGGAGTGAGAGCGGAGAGATAACACCTGCCGGCGCGCGGACAACGCCGGACAACGCCGGATGCCTGACACAGCCCGACTAAGAAATGCATTCGCATTTAAAAAAGACACAAGGAAAGCCACCCAGATGCACTTTTCCTTCAGGTTTCGCACCACTAGTGCGAAGCATCCATAGTTTTTAACAGGTTTGTCTGTCGAGCCTTTCCTGTCCGCCTCCGGGTAACGCTGATCATAAACGTGTACCACTAGTGCGCCGATCATAAACGGGTATGTACCACAAAAATTGGGTAAATGCCACTACTCGCCACTGGTTCACTAAAAAAACACCAGGCCTTCGCGGGAAGTTCATCCCAGTTACAGCGAAAGCTGGAAGAGCGGAATTTCTGGAACCCATTGTAAACTCTCTTGGGGCTACTAATACCAGTACGCTCGCACGGTGCCCAGTTCGCCATAAATCATAATTTTTGTCAAGTTAGGAAGCACCCACTACGTCATTATTTGTCATTCTCCGGAGAAGCGCGGCACGCGCTACGCATCTGCAAGGCATTATGTGCACTTTGTTGACGCGGTGGCTGTGTCGATGAAGAATTACGGCTGAGCCCTTTGTAATGAGTTGGAAGCCTACAACGACCCACGCGTTACCTAATTCGCATTCTATGACGCCTGGTTAGACAATTCGCATTGCGGGATGCCTGGTTGTTATTTTACTCTTCTACCCCGCTATATTACTATGTCATCGTGGTTCCTTCCCATAAAGCTGTATAGGGTCTTTTTGCGGATGAGTTTGGAGCACCGGCATGCCTCTGTGGCAGAATGCTGGGCCACCACAGAGAGGTCCCAGGTTCAGGCCCATTCCATCGTATATAGTTTTTTCTTATTTCGTTTTTCTTTTTTTGTTTTGTTTTCGCGCGATAGTGGTTATGTACAGCGGCGGCGGCGGCTGCGGCGGACAACTACGGCGCCAAAAACGACCCATGTTGTGATCTAAAAACAGCTTTCGCTGTAAAATGAAGAAAAACTCTTCAAACGGGTATGGGTCATTCTGCGGCCTATCAGAAAACTATGATAATCATAAACGAGTGTGTGTCATGGAAATTGGAGTAGAAATCCCACAACTTACCCCAACTCACCACTAAAACTGAAAAAGCCAACAGTTGAAGCTTCTTTGTAAGCCTGTGTATAAGAGTGGTATGGCCATTCATTCATTCACAAAACTTTATTAGAGTGCGGAAGCCCGGTCTTTGAGACCGAGGCGGGCCGCGTCCACGTTGGTACCAGGCCGAGCCTTAGGGCGTCATCGTGGACCTTCTGGACAGCCCGTAGCTGATCTTGATATGAAGAGCTTTGGACCATCTCCTGCCAGTAAAGCCATTTTTCTTCGGGGTCGGCAAGAGTCGCGGGACAGCCCGCCAGAAAAGATTCAACAAATTTATACTACCACCTCAAAGCAACAAAGAGTGTTTAATAAGAAGCAGTGATGCGACGTATCTGTCCTTTTCTTGTCAGCCAAGTGACTTCCGTGTATGAAGTTGGCGCGATACCTCAATCTTCTGCATACGGAACATAAACTTCTACCCGGTTTATACCTGACTTCCATATTGTCTTCATAAGCCCGAGGACCTCTGAGGTTCGGCCAAAAGAAAAGTGGTCCTCGGCGTCTCATATTTATATTAAAAATGTGCTGCATTACCTTGCTTGCTTGTTTACACTGATGTATTTCTCGATATCTGGATTATTTGTGGCGTCGTATTAAATGTATAAACGCGCCGTTTTAACCAATCTACGGGGTGCAATGAAGGTTTGAGTTAACTGCCACGTATCATTAGGTTCTGTTCCAGGCGAAAGCCACGAGATCTGAAAGCGCGATGCACCTGACATCGCATAATCAAGTTAATGGCTCGTTTGCAGCACCTCTATCTACGCACGTGTGGCTTTGGTAAAAAGGGGGTTGGTCGATGCGGGATAGGGATGCAGGAAAATGAGACCTCGGATCGATAGCCGGAGCTGTTGAGGAAACAAGGCGACGAACACGTGGCAAACGAGCGTGGCGTAATCTGCATGCTTTGGAATACAAGTGTTGTGGAAAAGCAATCTTAACGTACGCCGTTAAGCACCCGTTTAAGCGTCGTACGTAAAACGACCGTGCACGAAACGTAAAGAGCAGATAAAAAGCAAAAAAAACGTTCTCTTTATATTCCGGGGCTGGGGGCGTTATCAAGTTTAAGATATCCTTTGGAACTTTAGCCACGTGGAAATAATGGTTCTTACACAAGAAGGCGACGCAGCAAGGACTAGGCAAGTAAGTGAATAAAGCCTGCTACAAAGTTCCTCGTTGGCACGTCATAGCCTTCAAATTTAAATTGCACAATATTGCTAAGAACACTAAAGCCTCTTTTTTAGGAAGTGCTCAGACTGCTGAAGACGCCTTTAAATCTTTTTTGCGACCCACTGGTATCAATCACGTTTGCTTTAGTGGGTTCCGAAAGTTGAATCGCGAGGCGTGTCCTGAATATTCATTCGAAACCCCCAATTTTTTTCCTCCTACATACATTCCTCCTACCTGGTTTTGTCCTATGTTTCAGGTCTTTTTCTTGGTCCTGTCTTGTGTCTGGGCGTTTCCAGTATTCCTTTATAGATATTAAACTAAAGTTGTCACTGGAGGTAATGCGCCAATATACAATAGAATGTTTTTCGAGGAAAAATGGAAGATTAAGTAAACCTCCTATAAACTACGTAAAAACAAAATAGTCAAATACCGATCACGAACAATCCACGGCTTACGAAAATTGGCAGCATTAATACCAGACATCTTAAACGAATACCCAGGTATACTAAACCTACTGCAAAATAGAATCTCCCAAACACAATTTAAAAAAAACAATAAAAGCATTAATATTTCCTGAGTTTTAGGCTTTTGTGCTAAGTTATGTAGTGATATGTTCTTAAATGCTGTGTAATGTATATCGTACAATCTTTTTAAACAGATACTGCCACATGTGTACATTTGTTTTGTTGATTTTCCGTTTTTCTGTTCTTTCTTCCCCTCAAAGCGCAAAAGAGTAGTTTTCTTTATTGTTGTTATAGCATACATGTATTTCGTAGTTATGTAAATTGTGAATGACAGATCGCACTGCTGCAGCTGCTGTCTGGGAGACGTAGCCTAGTCAGGCACCTTAAGGGCCTTTTGCTGCGTCTTCTAAGACAATTGTAAATTGTATTGAATAAAAGTCTGAATGAATTAATGGAATAAATGATATGAGCCAACTAGCCCAAACAAATTTTCTTAAAACTTCAGCTGGGCTCTTTTGCGTGATTCTTTTTTTTTTTTTTTTTTTTTGCTGAATAATCTACTGCTTATCTTAGAAGAAGTAGTAACCATGGAGCCAAACCAACTAACTAGAAGAGCAAGAGTGGGGTGGAGCACATTCGGCAAGAATTCTCAAATCATTAATGGTAGTTTACCACTATCCCTCAATAGGAAGGTATATACCTACGTAGTAGCAACCTGGAGGCTTACAAAGAGGGTTCGACCTAAATTCAGGTTGACACAGCGTGCAATGGAAAGTAATACGATAGGTGTAACCTTAAGCGTCAAGAGAATTGAGTTGGGCAGGGAACAAACGGGCGTTAAGGACATCTTAGTGAAAATCAAGAAGAAATGCACAGGGACAGGGCATGTAGCAAGTAGGCAAGATAACCGCCGGTCATTGAGTGAAACAGACTAGATTCCAAGAGAAGGCAAACTTGCGACGGGGAGACACAAGTTTGCGTGTATGACGTGGTCCGTCAAGGTGGATCAGTGGTTAAGGTTATCGGCTGCTGACCCGAAGGTCGTGGGTTCGATCCCGGCTGCGGCGGTCGCATTGCGGTGGAGGCGAAATGGTAGAGGCCCGTGTACTGTGCGATGTCAGTGCACGTTAAAGAGCACCAGATGGTCGAAATTTCCGGAGCCCTTCACTACGGACGTGTCTCATAATCATAACGTGGTTTTGGGACGTAAAACTCCAGATATTATTATTATTATTATTATTATTATTATTATTATTATTATTATTATTATTATTATTATTATTATTTATTATGACGTGGCCGCAGCGAGCACAGGACCGGTTTGATTGGCAGAACATCGTAGAGGCCTTTGCCCTGCAATGGGCTTCTGCCGCACCTACCGCAACTGCAGCCTTGTTTTCTCTATGACAAACGGCCCTACTAACCTAAGTTACCACTTATACAATAAAAAAGAAGGCAGGAAGCGAAAAGCGTTCTTTCTGCTCAGTGTTTAGGAATTGGGTAATCTTGTGGTGTTTTTGTCAAGAACCGGTCAGAAACTCTGACCGTATACGCCATGCGGTTTCGAAGTGTGCTCACAACGATCGTTTTATCAAACATTTTAATGTGTCATGTATTCTTTCACCGCGGGTGGCGAAATTTTTACTGTTTGCTTCGCTGACTATTTTTGATCGTGTGTTGAAAAACCTTCGAGCGAATGGAATCACAATATCTCATTTTCGTTATTCTCTTTAACAGTAACATCAAAGTGGTTGCCCATTGTTCCCAATCAGGCATTTGCCCACCCCCCTCATTAATTTAACCAGCTATTTTCTTTCATGATTACTTTTCTAATGAAGGCTGCTTCGTATTAGATCATTTCCTGAAATTATGCACTCTGTTACGCCATATCACTAGCGAAATTCGATTCGCGGCTCTTTAGGCCATTGTTCTTTTATCTGCATAGTTCATATTTGCTAACATTTTTCGGTGGGTTCATTTTCTCGAGCAAGTGATATCCATTATAATGCAAAGGAATCCGACTGAGATAGCCCTGTGCGCATCGAGATTCCCGGACTTCCAATATTCATATTTTCAAACATTGGCGCCCTGTTCGCTGAATCGCTGTCTCTCTGCGGTACGTGTAACAAAGGCAGTAAGACAAAATGTGTTTTTCAATGCACGGTTCCTGCTTGCATAACAATAATTTTCCGAGTAAACATTCATCGCCCATTCTGAATCGGTAATGAGCTCAGGCCTCCCCTGCTTTGCTTTGAGTAAATTAAGGGATTGATTGGAAAGGCGATAAGCTGGCCTAGCCCGTTGGCGACGTTGCGCAGTCGTGAAAATTGAATTACGTAGAAACAAAGCAAATACTGCCTTTCTTATGGCTAAATATGCTTATCTTGTCAGCGTTATTACAGCGTAGGTCTGGCTGTTTCTCGTTTTGGTCATCTTACTTTGCAATTTTTTCGCACGACGTACAAGGACGGTAATGATAAAGAAAGCCAAGTAGCACGAAAAACTTTGATTTTTTGCAAACGAAAATTGAGATAGGGAATACTCCGGGTCGCCAGCTCACTTTTAGCCACCCATGGCACTGACACTTGGCGTTAAGGATAACTGTGTTTGGTTTATGTTGAAGTTTAAGTTTATTGTCACGTAGGTCTGTTGAAATCAAGCTCGAGAGTGTGTTCTATGGCTTTCTTCGTTATCATTTACGTAGTCCAGCATTGCACAAAGTTCACTACTAGAAGTAGGGCCCGTGGCAACTTTTGAAGTGCGGAAGGTCGTCTAAATCCATTACATCACAAAACGAAATAAGGAGCAGTTTGGTGAAATTAACCCACCACAGTGGTCTAGCATGGTTAAGGTGCTCGACTGCTGACCCGCAGGTCACCGGGTCCCGGCCGCGGCGGCCGCATTTTCGATGGAGGCGAAAAATGCTTGAGGCCCGTGTACTTAGATTAATGTGCACGTTAACGAACTCCGGTTTTCAAAATTTCCGGAGCCCTCTACTACGGCGTCTTTCATAACCATATAGTAGTTTTGGGATGGTAAACCCCAACAATTATTATTATTATTATTATTATTATTATTATTATTATTATTATTATTATTATTATTATTATTATTATTATTATTATTATTATAGTTTGGTGAAATTCTGGGCATGCAAGATGACGGGAATGCCGAACTAGGACGTGAAGCCTTTGGGCCGCTTAAAAGTGATTTGTTTTAGCGCCGCATTTACCATCTATACGAGTAAACGTTTGAACACTGTGCCAGTTTATGACTTCGGTGGACGGCGGCTGTCGCAGCACCCAGCACGTGCGTCTCGAAGCACAGAGTACGACACGTGCGCCTGCACACTGAACGTTGGCGAAAACGGCACTCAATGCCTAATTCAATCCGCTACGTTCTCAGGCTCGCGATCCCTCGTGCAGTCTTGACTGTTTTAGACTCTTAATGGCCTGTTCGAATTTACTGCTGCGTCAGTTACCTGTCCGTTCAATCCAGGCACCCGCGGTACCGTCAGTCCTCGCGTATAAGGCGAAGCTTTATTTCTTTCAGAAGTTTCGCTAGTTGAATTAATGAGAACTAACAGACAATGATGCCAAGGAAAGTATAGGGGATGCTATTAGAAGTAATTTTAATGTAAATGTGAAGAAAGAAAAGTGGACGAAAAAATAGCTTGCTACCGGCAGGAACCGTTATTCGAAGATCGCAGGTTCCATCTCTCTCGTTGCAAGTTATCTTTTCATCCACTTTTCTTTCTTCACACTTACATTACAATTACTTCTAATAACATCCCCTATACTTTCTTTGGCATCATTGTTTGTTAGTTCTCATTAATACTGTGTTTAACAAAGCAAACGAGTCCTTATATTTACATTTATTTGCGAGTTGAATTCAGTAGTTCTCCGTAATTCCGGACGCCAAGTTCAATCTGATGCTCGAAAGCTTGTGCGAGAAGAGCACAACCGCCCCTCCCACATATAACACTAGGCGTTTAGGAAAATTTTTGCACGTCTAATTATTTGATTCTGTCCTGCATTCGTGTCCTGAAGGTGGAAAAAGTATTATATGAAAATAAAACAAAAAAAAATTGAAGTTTTTGAAGCTTTCTCGTTTTCTTGTGATCTGTATCCACTCTTTCTTTGCGTTTGTTGTGCACTTCTTCATAATCAAAATGAACAAACAAGAATAATTGTATGCTTCATGGCATAGCAATCAAATATACTGGATGCAATTACACTTGCGAGATCGTTTTCAGTATCAAAAGGTACAATAAAAACGCAAGGTAGGAAAACTTACATAGCTTTAATAACTCTATTGACCGCCTTTTTTGCAAGTTAAGCAGTTCCAATGCGGCGTTCTTTGTTACATTGCTGTTTGAGTTGTGCGCATGCTTTTAGGGTACTCGTGGCCATTAAAAAGGAATGTCAAGAAAAGCTGGCCAACGAATTACTCGGCCAGTGCACTATCGGGTGCCAAACGGGCCATGCATTAATGGTCTTAAACTATGACTTCGCACAAACGACTACTTGAAAACGGCCCGCATGATGCCTGTTTAGAGCAGTGACCTGTTCGAGCTTCAAAGTCAGGACCCTTGACATTGCTCCAGATTTCTCGTGCGGATATCCCAGGTTCAAATACCTCAGCTAAGGGTTTTACATGAGGGATGGGCCGATATGTAGTGAAAAAGATTCGATGGACCACTTGAAGGCTTGCGGGTTGGATTGGAGCACAGAATCTCTGGGTAGTGCGTTCCAGTCCCTTGCTGTTTTTACAGAGAATGAGCGTAGGTACGCAGCGGTCTGTGCCTGTGGTGGGTAGACTGCTTTGGTGGCATTCGTGCGGCAGGACGGACGATGAACAGACAAGATTAATGAAGTTCTAGGAGAGGAATTGTAAAACTAGTGAAGAAAGGCATAAATTATGTCTAAGGCGTCGCAGTTCCAAGTTATCAAGGTGTGCTTCGGATTTTGGTTTTGTAACACTACTGTGGAAAGAGTAATCTGAATAGATGTAGTGAGCTGCGCGGTTTTGTACTGCTTCAAACGCTTTAGTAAGGTTAGTTTGATGTGGGTCACCAGCAGAGCATGCGTATTCTAACTTGGGCCAGACGCATGTTTGATAAGCTAACAGTTTGACTGATGGGGGAGCAAGGCGCAAGTCCCTTCGAAAGTATCCTAATGTGCGGTTAGTTTCGTTACTAATGATTGTGATGTAAGTGGACCAGGAAAAATCGCTGAAGATAGTGACGCCGAGGTACTTGCAAGAATTGACAGAAGAAATCGCGGCGTTGCACAGGATGTACTGTGGTGCAGGGAGATTCCTTCTGCGGGTAAAAGAAACTAGCAGTGTTTTAATAGTGTTTAGTGATACGAATGTTTAAATCACGAGAGATATGTAAAACTGTTTGTATTGCTGTACCAGATATCGGATAAATATAGCTCTTGCTCGTGCGGAGTTCGATCATGAACCTATTCTACAAATATGATAATGCAAAGGCACACGGCTTTATTGAGAGCTCGCAAACTTGTCGTCGTGCATTGGAGAGATCGTGTCAGAAGTTTGCAAAGTGGCACTGTGCTGTTGCTCATGACAGCGCCGTGAAGCTCACGGGGCGCACACGAAACAAACTCTGTTACGCAAATTTATGTGCATCAGAATGGCACTTACAAAAGTCAGCGACGTGCTCTAAGTATCGACAACGTATCTGAGAAGCGACCGATAGCATACAGAGATATACTGAACTTCGCAAAAAGATCATTAAGGAACTTATGGAATTTTAGAGTATTTAGACGTAATGACAGCCACCACGAAGTTCTTTCAAAGCTCGCACTCTCGTTTTTGTTTGTCTTTTTTTTTAGATGCGAAGCATCTTATGCTCGGGGCTTTGTCCGTCCCTCCCGCGTCCCGCGTCCCCCCGTACCCCGTCCCGCGTCCGGCAACTTTCATGAAGTAGGGAAGCACCCATTACGCGAACCAGAACACTGTAGTAATATGAAGGCCGTCAACCACTACTGCAGTCATCAGACTCATGGCCAAGAGCACAGAGAGGCTGCTTAGCAATGGCTAGACTGGTGGTGTCTGTCGCCCAGGTTGACCCCATTCCTTGATCTTGCTTGCATGTGTTTGGAGGGGGCTTAGTCCGTTCCTCCTTCCCGCGTCCCACACCACCACAGTGCATGCGCGTCCCCTCCCCCCTCTCTCTCCTACGCTCACCCCCCTTTCTCTCCTCTAGGAATCCTCTACTCTGCGGAGCGGCCCCCGCGTCCCACACCCCCCCCCCCCCCACAGCGCATGCGCGTCCCCTCCCCTATCCTCTCCTACGCTCACCCCCCTTCCTCTACTCTAGGAATCATCTACTCTACGGAGCGGCGCCCGCGTCCCACATCCCCAAAGCGCATGCGCGTCCTCTCCCTCTCTCTCATCTAGGAATCATCTACTCTACGGAGCGGCTCCGGCGTCCCACATCCCCACAGCGCATGCACGTCCCCTCTCTCTCCTCTCCTACGGTCCCCCCGTCCTCTCCTCTAGGAATCCTCTACGGAGCGGCGCGCACGACAGGTGGTGTGACAGCTGCATACTCCGCTGGGGGGCGCCCCGGTAGTTCCGCGGTATGAAAATGACGGAGCGCGCGGACCGCTGCCGTGAAATGAGAGCGGCGATGTTCCTCCCGCTCAAGCCAATTATCTCCCCGCTGCTTCGCATCCACACATGGTTCCCTTTAGCGGGAGATGGGGATTTTTTTGCTTTTTTTGTCCAGTTCAACATTCCAACTTATCTAAGGCTTCTGTCTGCAAACTTGGAATGTTTACTTATTTCACCACAATTTTACAACAATTTTTATGTGTTTCACAAACTAGCGCGCGCTTTCAGACGACGACACGAAATCATGGCGCGAACAGTTCCCTCAACGGGCGCGCGCAACGAAACAAAAACAGATATCAAAAAAACGCCCTGAGTGCGCCACCTCTCCCCCTTATAAACGGCCGCCGACAAAGAGCACTATCGGATCAAGCTCCCGTCAAAGCCTCGAAATATCACGAAAGGAAACAAATGTAATGCCAAGTAACGCCACGGCGAGCGGAACCGGCGAGTAGAAGGCAGCCCTTTTCCTAACTTTCGCTGTGCTACGTGTAATAATAATAATAATAATAATAATAATAATAATAATAATAATAATAATAATAATAATAATAATAATAATAATAATAATAATAATATGTGGGGTTTTACGTCCCAAAACCACGATATGATTATGAGAGACGCCGTAGTGGAGGGCTCCGGGAATTTCGACCATCTGGTGTTCTTTAACGTGCGCTGACATCGCACAGCACACGGGCTTCTACCATTTCACCTCCATCGAAGTGCGACCGCCGCGGCCTGGATCGAACCGACGACCTTCGGGTCAGCAGGCTGTGCTACGTGTAGAGGGGACACCTGGAAGTTTCGCGAAACAACAGAAGGTCAGAGACGATGGTGAAGCCAGCGAAGAAGTTATGTTCAAATGAGTCATGTAGTGCGGTCAGTCGACCTTGAAGAATCGATTGATGACGCCGACGGAGCTGTGAAAAGTTTTGAATAGTGTCGCCGAGGGGTCATGTGGCGGGCCGACGACGGAAGGGAACAATTACGATCAGCGCTGGAGTTTGTGTGAGTGTTTCCTGGAAGAGAAACATACGAGATACGTTCCAAGAAATGTGGACTGGACACGTTTGGTGAGTGTTCAAGACTTCCTTGAATATTCATGTTCTTGAATAGTTTGTAATGCGTGAGCTTGCATTTGTAGCGCAATTTGCTTTTTTTTTTGCTCCCTTTGTTTTAAACACAATCCAAGTTATATTTTGAATTGTAATAGATACCAGCCGAGTGTGCATATTTGTGTGATGAAGTGGGCAAATATTTTGTTTGTGTTACCAAATCTTGGCTCTGACTCGGTCTTTGGACCACAACTGGCATTCGCTGACACACTAGTAAGACCTAACCTGAAATTGCGCCTGCTTTCGTGGTGCGCTTCGAGGGGGCCGATGCGGATGCAGCCCTTGGAATCTGCCCGGCGATGGCCTCCCCATTTACGGTATCAGTGACAATGTGCAAACAATTTATGACACTGTTTAATTATCATAAAAAACCCTTTTATTAGTTCCGCCTGAAGAAATGTGCGCGTCATCATTATTGAGGACGGCCCCGACGGTGTACGGGAAAGCGCACTCTGAAGACCGTCGACAACGACACGCCCCCCTCGCGTGTTTTCGTGTTCCATATTTACTTACGTTCTCTGTATTATTATGGTGACAGTTTAATATTTGCTGTGAGCTGAGGTGCGAGGTGCGTTTGATCGTGGCTGAACGTATTGAAGGCAGTGTTCAAAGTGCACGGTGTTTTACGGCGCGAAACGGCATACGCTCGACGTCGAAGGCTTTCCTCGGTACGCGCGGAAACAATGTGCTGTGCAAGGGTACAATAGGCACCGTGCATACGTTAGGAGCCGCCACAGTCGCGCGCTGCCTACAGCGCCAAAACGATCGTGGCCAGTGGCGTAGCCAGGGGGTGGCACACCGGGCACGTGCCCCCCCCGAAATTTTTTTTCGCCATGACATACAGAGCGAAAAATCCCG
The DNA here is from genome assembly GCA_030522465.1 of Rhipicephalus appendiculatus. Lineage (NCBI taxonomy): Eukaryota > Metazoa > Arthropoda > Arachnida > Ixodida > Ixodidae > Rhipicephalus > Rhipicephalus appendiculatus. The sequence goes on from JALIZH010022967.1 coordinate 24,007, forward strand.
ATTTCAAGGAGGTGCCCCTCCCGAAATCAAGGGGGTGCCCCCCGAAAAAAATTTCTGGCTACGCCCCTGATCGTGGCAGCAGATTTGACAGGATACTGTAGCAGATGACACAAGTGGCGGCAAGCCACTGCGCCCTGCTTTGGTGCTTCGCTTGAGGTGTTTTCGTTCCCGTTTGCTTTCAAAAGACGGTAAATTGTTAGCAGCCGCGAGCGAACCGTAGTATTAGCGCATGTGCTTTTTTTTCGCCAGACTTCCTGTACCCTCAGGCGAATGCGCCCGCATGAAATTCTTGGCGAAAACGACAACGGAGGGGACGAGCCCGTTGAGCGAAACTGCACGCGTGTAGCGCGGGCCGCTTCCCTCCCTGAACAATCGAAGCCTATCCCCCCCTCGGGCTAACGCGGTAGCAGACTCGGCGACAGCTTGAAACAGACGACATTGCACTGTCACGGCCGCTGCAGGGGTGCTATCGCGGAGCGATGCCTTATGCTATGCTATTTTTATCGTCCAACACTCGCGGCTGGCTGATCGCGTTGATAACTCGGACGGACCGTCGCTCTGACCACTGGCCAAGCGCGAAAAGCACGAAAAGCATTGGCATCAGAAAAGGCGTAGTTCCGCGATGGCACCCCCGTGTGAGCGGCTGAGAACATCCCGTATAATCTGCGCTTGTTTCTGCTAGAGGCGACTACGTCTGCACGGACATTTACATGTTACGTCTGCGCGGTTAATTTGCCTACTTTGCGACGCCTAATATTTGATGTGGGAATGAAAGCGTTTGTTGTGGTGTGAAAAGGAGGAATGGGGGGGGAGGGAAGGGGGGTTGGCTCCTGTAGCCACAGCGTACTTTGAACACAGGGGCACGGTTGCGTACACCCTATCTAGACAGAGGTCAAGAGGATTCATAGCTTTATTCGGGCTGCGTTTTCACAGCTGTTTGCGATGAAGCAATGCACGGCACGAACGGTACTCCGCACTTTGCATCGGCCACATTTCCTTACGCCAACGTTTCGCTAATCTACTTCAGGGAAGATGACGAAGCAGCTAGCTGTTAGCTTACGTCGTATAACATTTCCAATTTGTTGGCTATCGCATTCGCTGCTTCGTCGTTGTAGTCAAACAGTGGCTTTTTTTATCGTTAGCTCCGAGTTAGCTCTGATCACACACTATATCGCTGAAAGTTTTTACACCAATACTACAGAATCAGAAGCACGTCGATTAGACCCAATTTAGAAGATAAGAGAGTGAGGTTATCGCGCGTAACGTTAACTAGGGAGATTTAGCATTTTCAGTGGTAATTTTCTTGTGTAGCTGAGATAACCATGCACTCCGAAAATATATTATCGCCTCAATATATTACCGCCTTCTTTGGTTGTTGAGCAGTCAGCTTACTTCAGATGTAAAATAACTCTGCTACTTCTACACACGGCTAACACAGTACAAAAATAATATCACTTCCAAGTAATCGTTACGTCCCGTTCGCTCTTCTACTAGAAGCTTATGTATTATATTCGAGTGGGTTTGTATGGTTTAGTTCGCCAGCGATCAATATGTCATTCGCCAGCATACGAAATGCGCCAGGGGTTATTGACTGCTTCACTTTGTTCGTCTAAGCCACACTGGCCTCAAAAAGCTGCAAGACCAAAGTTGTCTCATCAGTTATGGCAAAGCCTGTTCAGTTCTGACTTGCTACGGACAAGTTGAAGGTTTACATCATCTCGGCTAGTCCATTTCTGTAGGTTCTGCGGTGCAAAAGGAAAAAAAGTGTTTACCCCAAAACCAAAAAATTAGCAAGTAAACAGCAACGTATAGTAGTAGACCGAAACAACCTCTTTTGAAGCAGACAGGATTCAGAAGTGCGTAAGAAAAAGGCGCGGAAGATGGAAAGCATGACGTCATCTTAGCCAAAGTGAAGGCTTCTTTACACACGCGCCATTTATTATCTGGGACGGTTTGATGTAACGTGGCGTCGTGTATTCATCACTAAGTGAGACGCAAGCCAAGTAGGATGTCTATTGCGAATAAAAAAAAAACAAAAAAAAAACACGTAACTTGTCAAAAAGCTAAACGAACGAGAGAGGTAATTGCGATAGCAAAAGCTTCGAGGGTATTTCGTTTCGTCTGGTTTTTTTTCTAAGCTCACGTGATGGGTAGATGACGTGAAAGGAGAGACGGTCGTCGCCCGAAGCTGTTTTGTTCCACTAGCGGCGCATCCTGTCAATGCATCGAGTGGACGTGAGTGGACACTGTCGCAACTGCGACGCAACGAACAGAGCGTAGATGTTGTGCTGGACATCTTTCAGAATGTCACGCGCTTTTTATGCGATTTCGTTAGAGGCGATATGGTAGAGGTCCGTGTAGTGTGCGTTGTCAGTGCACGTTAAAGAACACCAGATATGTAGTTCACTAAGGTGGAGCGTTGGGCTAGTTGGTGCTGCATATTTTCAGAGTTTCACAGCGCATGGAACGAGGACAAACAAAGATGCTCTGTGTGTCTCATCTTTGTTTGTCCTCGTTCCATGCGCTGTGAAACTTTGAAAATATGCAACACCAGATGGTCGAAAATTCCGGAGCCCTCGACTACGGCGTCTCTCACAATCATAATGTGGTTTTGGGACGTAAAACCCCAGATATTATTATTATTATTATTATTATTATTATTATTATTATTATTAATAATATGTGATTGAAAGAGTGACACCGAATTGAGATGACACCATCCAATTACCGGGTGTGCTGCCAACGCCTAGCCAGGCTCCAATTGACAAGTCCCATGTCACTACGGGAAGATTAAACGTGCCTCACTGTCACCGTGCTCCTTTGAAGTTACAAGTACATGAAGTAACAGAAAACAACGCAAGGAATATACAACAATCTGAAACAGTGCGCTAAGCCTATACGCTTGACACGTTATTTACTTCTGTGTGCTTGTCTTCACGTAATACTCGTATGGGTTTCTTTATTGTCAGGAACTTCGTTAACTTTATTAAGGTTACCGGAAGTGAGAGTTTTTTATTTGTTTATTTTTATTTGCATTTTTTTAAGGAACGGACCACTTTTCATTTATGACAGCATATAGCATATATATGATGATGATGATGATGATGATAGTAACACCAAAACGCAGGCATTTTTGTGGGGCGGGATGACGCTCGGTTAGCTACCCTAGGCGCGAGAAAACGTCAAGGGAAAAAGAAACGTACGGAAAAGACCTATTATGAGCACATATGTCGCAAGTATGAGCAGCAGCCTTGAAAGGCAAAACTATTTGTGATGAGTAATGACTCAATTAATCGCATGCGTAGCGCTGAGCTTGTATGTCCGACTCATTAATTAGCCTAGCTGCGTTAAAACGACACATTTTGAACTTACAACAAAAACAACCACACATCTTTTCCCGTGTTTATATTAACAAAAAGGGGTCGCCGTCGCCACGAAATAGTGATAACTTTATTATAATTCAATAACAAAGATGAGAACAATACTCGTACGTACAATCTAAACGCTCTATAGGAGAAGCGCTATCCAGCGTAATTGTAGCCTCATTAATAAGTCATGAAGGGCGTGTGTGAAGTGCTTCCTTTGATAGCTTCAGACTTTAAACTCGCCTGATAAACGCCGTGCGTGAAGGGCGAAAAGGTAGCTCGAGCAAGGAGTGTCGATGAAGCCGACAAGAGAATAATCGTTTACGTCAGCACAGTAGCTGCTTCCCCTTAGCAACGCTTTTATGTACGCCGTTGCAGTTCTCCCCTATATCTCCAATGGTTAAGGAGGACGAGAATAAGCTTGTGCTCAAAGAAACTCGCAGGAATAAGTAAAGGAGATGCGCAAAGAGAACGAAAAGGGAAAAAAAAATCACATTTCCACGAAGTGAACCATGACGAGTGGGCGAAGCACTGTGGATTGTTCTTGCCGTAAATCACCCGTGACATTGCCCACTCGCGCATGTAAATGAGTGACAACGCGTGTGTACAGTATATACAATGTGTTTTTGCCGTTGAGCCGCCGCTTCCCGCGTCCTCAACGCCGGGGTAGCAGCTTGTTCTCGGCGTTGCCGTTTTGCCTTTCGCGGGCGAGAGTGTGTTCACGATCGTTTTCATCCATGGCAGAAAGAGAACGTGTGGTCTGGAACGCGCTTATTCTTCATCGTCATCAGCGTCATCGTCATCGTCATGGCGTACAATGGTTACCTTGCATGTGCTGTGCCGTTATGGCCGCGTCATCGTCATCGCACTAGCGTGGCTACACCGGGGGACACCGGGGGAGTGATGTACAAGCCTCGACCTTAAAGGGGCCCTGCAACACTTTTTGAGGATGCTCAGAAAACGCTGCCGATCGGTAGTCCAGGCTCTCGAGAACACGCGAGCCAAATATTATAGCGCAGCACGCGGCGTGGAATTCACAATAAATTCTCAAAGTCAGCTAAGAATTGCTTTCTCTTCTCTCGACAAATGACGTTGCGTACTCAAAAATCACTCGTCACCGACATTGTATCAGCCATTGGCTGATTTGAGCATGGCGCGCTCGGTAGTTACAGAGGACGCCGTGGGAGGCCGCGACTTGTCCACGCGTGCGCGCGCGATCGCAATGAAAATTCGCGTATTCGAAGAAAAAAAAAGAGAAAAAAGCACTCAAGATCACGAGGCGCGCCTGACGCATTTTCTTATCCCGTGCCATCCCTCCCTGCTTAGCTTCCAGCGCTTTCGACGGGACGAGAGAAGAGAGAATGCAATTGCAGCGTGCGAGAAATCTTTGTAACTCCACTCGTACTCGACGGATTCCAAAATTTTTTGCGGCGGTGAATTCGGGAGGCAATAAGCTCCTTTAGTGAATCCATTCCATGGCTACTTGGAAAAGTGTTGCAGGCCCCTTTAAGGAGCTTCGCCCCTATAAGAACAGCCCGCAGGGTTCCTTATGCATCCGCCCAAGATGACACGAAGGCGACGGCCAAGTCCTTTTTTTTTCTTTCTATCAGTCGATGTATTGATCTTTCCCCTCCGCCCTCCGAGAGCTTTCTGCGCCTAACGTCGTTTCTCACTGCCTCTGAGACGGGAGGCATTCATTGCAAGCCGTCTGCACCTCATTTGATTTTGCACTGCCTCCGTGACCAGCCCACCTTTCACCAACAGATAATGTAATGTGAAGCCGTCAGCATGTGACGTCACATTAGGTGAACTTTTTGGTGATCTGAGACCTCATCGCGTGATGATTTTCTGCCTGAATCATTTTGACACCGAGGCCACGGGACGCACACACCGACAATGTTTTACCATGCTTGATGATGTATCTAAGAATTTCCCATTAATATGGACTTGAATTGCATGCTGTCGGTGGAGTTGAGTTGAATAAACTTTATTTGCCCAACGGTTGTGCCCGGCGCTAGGCTGCCAGGGATCCACTTTCGAGGAACATCTGTACTGTCGAATTGAGGCGGCGTCAGAAAGATAATACCGCCTGTGGACATACTGAAAACGTAGCAGATGAAAATTCATTACTCTCAGTTCCATACGTTTTCTCTCCTGCTTCATGAGCTCCTTTTTTTTTTCGTATTGCGCAACACAACATGGGAACACTTTCTTACGAAGCGCCGCCTTCTTTTGGTGAGGATGCTACTTTCCAAAGCAGCTCTTTGATAAATGCTAGTAGGCCTATATAAATATGGGTGCTTTGAGCCCATTTCATTATTAAGAAATCGTGTATTTTCCATCGGAGCATCGCATATGGGTTAAGGGCAGCCCTTCGAGACCTCCTTCAACTGACTTTATATAGGGAAGCCACTGAAAAGGACGCAGCATTTGGTAGCTGCTACGAGTACGGAAACTTATTTTGCAAAAGCAAACGGCGAAAAATTGCAGTAATCTACTCTGTTACGTGGCTCTTTGCAAGAACGTTATCGGAAATAAGCCGACAAAGACGCAGTAAGTGGAATCGAATTCGCGGTATTATCAAAGTTTTTCTCCAGGGAGAACATGCGTCTTCCATTAGAACAGAGGTTTCAGCTTCCTCACTGCGAACTACTTAGCATATAATGTTCAAACGCTGAAATTCGTCTTGTTCTCCGGTTTCATCCCTTCGGGAACTAGGAGGAGGAGAAAAAGGAAAGGGAATAACTTGTTTTTTATGGAAAAACAAATACACATTGACTGGTGCTTGTTTTCCCGGTTGACCGGCCGACGTGCATGGGCAGCTCTGCGAACACTCCCAGCGGGGAACAGACGCTAAATAACGCGTTCGTGATCAGAAGGTCGTTTAGTTATGCGCACGCAAAAAAAAAGCATTGTCTTGCGAGCAAGGTGCAATGCAGTCGAATCATTTGCACGTTTTTGCTCTTCCGCTCTTTACATTTGTTTAGAAACAAAACGTTTACTTTTGTACGCCACGAAGGAGCAGTATACTTATGGTGCTTGAATAACGACTTTAAGGTCGCGGGTTCGATCCCTGCCACGGCGGTCACATGTTGATGGATGCTAAATGCTGGAGAGCCGTGTCCTGCGTAATGTCAGTGCACGTTAAAGAACACTAGATGGGCGATATTTCCGGAGCCCTTCTCAACGGCGTCTCTGATAATCATATCGCGATTTTGGAAAGTAAAACACCGGACATTATTATTAACATTGACTTTATTTCGGCCTTATAAGTCAAAGCTATGTGATAACTTATAATCGTGGACATTATAAAAGGGAACGTGGGAGTTATCTTGGGAAGGCCGTAATGGCTAAACATGATTGTCGAACATAACATTGCCTATAAGACTAAACGTACATGCGGAAAAGTACGCGCGGCAGCAAAAGTTTACGGCTCGCGGGGTCAACTGCAAATGCGAATTAATGTCCTGTTTGTGCTGACGCTTCTAATCTAGCGGGTAACTGTACAGATCACAGGAACTGCTACTAGCTAGAACATTTAATTCGACTCTGTGTTCGCGGACAAAGCGGGAATACAGCTTTCTCGAAACTATCGTGTCTTGGAAAAATTTTCTGTAGGTTTCAGGTGTTGCAAACGACTGCACAAAATATTTGATTGGTCATCAGCGAAAATCATTGCCTTTAAAATTGAGCATGGTGCACCTTGTGTAGTTTTCTTTTTCGTTAAAGAACGACGTGATTCGCCGAGAAGGCTGTGGGTGACACAGCCTTGTCTGTTTGTATTTCTTACAATAAACATTTGCTACCGCTGATCCCTCATCTCTTGGTCATGATCATTATTAAAGGAGCCATGACCACCATCGCTTCCACTTTCTTCTACAGAATTAGTCCCAAATCTGCTTAGCGCAGGATGAAAGCCTATGTCACCAATATCAAATTACTGCTGTTTTTACATCACCTCAGTCCTTCATCCAGATTTTGCAAACAAATGTTCTCAGAACTAAGAATGGCTCATCGTTATCGACTGCCTAGTTACTTGGTTACTGACCTTCTAGTGATACTTAGTGGCTACAAGTACTTTGTTTCCCCTCTTAGAGAGAGAGAGAGATTGTGTGTGTGTGTGTGTGTGTGTGTGTGTGTGTGTGTGTGTGTGTGTGTGTGTGTGTGTGTGTGTGTGTGTGTGTTGTGTGTGTGTGTTTACGTGTGTGTATTGTGTGTGTGTGTGTGTGTTCACGTGTGTGTTGGACGTGCTTGCGTGTGTGCGTGTTCAGATTAGTTCAATTAAGTTGGCTGCAAGTACACCTTCTGTAAACTGTTTGACATTGTCAGGTAGTTGAATGAATGGAAGCAAATAAACTTCAACTTCAAATAATTCAGTATAATTGAGGAACCGATTGCCGAACCGCTTTGAAGTGGTTCAAAACTGCCTCACGTTGTGGGAATTTAACGAAGTCTGTTCTGCAAATCTACGGATTATGCGGTATTGTTTCTATGCTAACTATTTATTCCTGTCTATTGAACTCAACACGAGGGAGTGACTTGTCGTATGAGGCGCTATGCTGCATACTACACGGCTGCACGTTCGGCGTCGTGGTTAGCACGCACAGTATTATCATCATTCAGTTAGAGCCCGACCGTTGCGTTGGATTAGCATATTCTTTCATCTTTACTGTTTGTGTGTGTGTGAGAGAGTGAGAATTTTGTTTATATAAAACTGAGAATTCTGCCGGCATATATAAAGATGCGTACATTACGGACAGAAAGGTCCTAGGAGAAGGCAAGGAAACGAAAGGAAAAAAATCAGTTTCACCGCAAGGGCGAAACATTCACTGCGATAGCATGTAATTGTAATGTTATATGAAGTAAGGCTGGCACTTTTGTGGATTCGATATCGCGTAACTCTGCAAAACGCTGCTGTATGATAATACAGCCGCTCACAGGAGAAATGCACATTTCGCACAGTTTCTACGCATTGAGAGCGCAGCGCCTAGAATGGTATACGAGCCGTGCGTGATGCTTGCCGAGATAGCACGCGCGCCAGCGCCACAGTTGCTGCTGCTCGAGCCACCGATCTTTCACCGGGACTCAGTGGCACCAATGAACTTTCTGTAACAAGATACGTCGCATGTCGTGGACAGTTTCCGCACTGCCTGCCCACAGATTTGCGCAAACACAATAACATGAGCAAGAAAAAAAAAACAATGGCAGATATTTGCCTCCCAAGTTTTCTCTCTTTATTAACGAAAACATCCAGCATTTTCTTCGCCAGATCCACATAGGCCACGACGCACTACACGCTATGATACTTGCAATATAGCGAGAGCTCCAAGCAAAAAAAAATGATATAGAATCCATTCATAGGCAGGGTCCATCGAGAATCTCAGGCAAACGGATGGCCCTTGCGTGCTCTAACCCAACTCGGGAAGAGGAACAGGCAAACTTCGAGGAAATGGTATAGTTAGGTTTCGGTATTCTTATCGGCCATGATGGAGATAGCTTCACTGGACATATGGAAGTTTTCGTTTTGTGGGAGCCACGCAACGGCAACGTTCTTGCTCTGGTAGGGCAAAGCGTGTTTGATCGTTTGTTGGGGTATTCCGGTCATAAAAAAATTCTGGGATAGATTCCGGTTCAAGATAGTCTCAGAACATTGCTTATACTTCATCTGGCTTAGATATGGTCAACATACGGATACCCGTCACTGTTATATCACGCTCGGAAGTGAGTAAATTATTTCTGATTATGGAAAAGTATACGTGTTTGTGTTGTTCCACGGACAATGGTAACTCTAGTGCAATATTAGTCCTGCCACAGGACCGAGTGCACTGGACTTATTAGACTAGATTTTGCCGCTTATTAAGTACCTGTACGCATTATGAGCGTCATTCGTTACTGAATACGCTGTAAATAGGTATTGATATTATCTGCATGATTAGTTAGCCCAAACTTAGGCAAGGGTTTCCGGATACTTTTAGATGCGACTCATCTTATGCTCGGGGCTTTGTCCATCCCGCGTCCCCCCGTCCCCCCGTCCCGCGTCCCGCGTCCGGCCACTTTCATGAAGTAGGGACGCACCCATTATGCGAACCAGAACACTGTAGTAATATGAAGGCCGTCAACCACTACTACAGTCATCAGAGTCATGGCCGAGAGCAGAGAGAGGCTGCTTAGCAATGGCTAGGCAGGTGGTGTCTGTCACCCAGGTTGACCACATTCCTTGATCTTGCTTGCATGTGTTTAGAGGGGGCTTAGGAAGCCCCTCCTTCCCGCATCCCACACCACCACAGCGCATGCGCGTCCCCTCCCCCTCTCTCTCCTACGCTCACCCCCTTTCTCTCCTCTAGGAATTCTCTTCTACGGAGCGGCCCCCGCGTCCCCCTCCCCTATCCTCTCTTACGCTCACTCCCTTTCTCTACTCTAGGAATCATCTACTCTACGGAGCGGCGCCCGCGTCCCACATCCCCACAGCGCATGCGCGTCCTCTTCCCCTCTCTTCTCTAGGAATACTCTACTCTACGGAGCGGCTCCGGCATCCCACATCCCCTCAGCGCATGCGCGTCCTCTCCCCCCTCTCTGCTCTAGGAATCCTCTCCTCTATGGAGCGGCTCCCGCGTCCCACAGCGCATGCACGTCCCCTCTCCTACGCTCCCCGCCCCCCGTTCTCTCCTCGAGGAATCCTCTACGGAGCGGCGCGCACGACAGGTGGTGCGACAGCTGCATACTCCGCTGGGGGCGCCGCGGTATGAAAATGACGGAGCGCACGCGCCTGATTCTCTCTCCTGTGCAGTGCCGCGATGAACGCCCGGACCGCTGCCGTGAAACGAGAGCGGCGACGTTCCTCCCGCTCAAGCTAATTATCTCCCCGCTGCTTCGCATCCACACATGGTTCCCTTTACCGGGAGATGGGGATTTTTTTTGTTTAAGGAACGATCAACTCTCACGGATTTAGCCTCATAAAAAAGTGTGTGACGAGATCCAAGGCACGAAAAAGAAATGCGAAGTTTCCCTGTTTTTTTCTTTTATCCATCGTTATCCAGCGTGATCAAGTTCATGGGAAACACGCTAAAATCAAGCATACAGATAATTTTTGTGCTAAGAAAAAAATAGATACTGCGGTTTCCTGGGCGAACACCACGTTAGGAGGAGGAGGAGGAGAAAAACAAGAGAGAAGGCAGGGAGGTTAACCAGGCACATGCCCGGTTGGCTACCCTACGCTGGGGGGAATGGGAAAGGGGAGCATAAAGATGAGAGAGAGAAAAGAGAGGGGAAGGAGAGAAGAAAATGGTCAGTAACTGTGCTGACGCGTAGGTAGCGGCAGCACTGTACAAAAGTCAAAGGCGTTTAGATAGGCCAGGTGGTCCTCAAAAAACACAAAGGGGCTTTGACTGCCTTGTGAGCCGACGAAAGGCGAGGACGGTGCTCCAGCAGCATCTGCACGGAGAGCGGCCGATCGTCCAATCGTCGCAACGCGTCAGAAAGTTTTCGTCTCTCAGAGGCATAACGAGTGCAATGGCATAGCAAATGATCGATGTCTTCTTCGGTGCCGCAGACCTCGCATGCCGCACTGTCGGTCACTCCAATTAGAGTTGTGTAGGCCGTCGTGAAGGCCACCCCCAACCAAAGCCGACGCAGAAGCGAAGCGTCACGTCTACGAAGTCCGGATGGAGGACGGAGTTCCAGTTGAGGGTTTATTTGATGGAGTCTTGTATGTCGTATGTTTGGTGTGTTCCACTCCAGGAGACATAATCTTCGTGCCAGGTGACGAAGCTGCCTTGCAGCGTCTGTTCTGGAGAGAGGAATAGGAAAGGTGCGTTCTTCTTGATGGGATGAGCGAGCGGCGTTGTCTGCGGAATCATTGCCACTGATCCCACAATGACCAGGTAGCCACTAAAAATTAACCTCGTGGCCTGCTTCTTTGACGTGGTGATGGAGTTTGACAATTTCGTACGTGAGCTGCTCGTGGCAACCTCGTCGAAGAACTGACTTCATGCACTGTAAGGCCGGTTTCGAGTCGGAAAACACAGCCTATTTGCTCGGTCTCCGGGATGCGATGTACTCTAGGGCACCGCGCAGAGCCGCAAGTTCTGCCGCCGTAGACGCAGTGACATGTGACAGCTTGATTCGGAAGGTTATTCCTCGAGCTGGTATCACCACCTCACCGCCAGAAATGGACACTGTGGTCGAGCCATCGGTGTAGATGTGCACGTGGTTACGATAAATTTCGTGCAAGAGGTGTAGGCTCAATTGTTTTAGAGCTGGCGCAGGCAAATTTTATTTCTTCTGCACTCCTGGAATTGTAAGACGTACTTGTGGAAGGGTCAGGCACCACGGAGGATACACCGGCTTAATTTCGTAGTAATGTAGTCAGAACAAATTTTAGACAAGTTAGGGTTCTCTTTTGAGCACTAGAGATGAATACACAGGTCTACTTGCGATTCAAATTGCAATTTGACTGGAACGGGAGTCGAACCTGCACCCTCGAGCCTGGCAGGGCGACACTGTACCTGCTACGTATGAAGAATGGTGTACTTGTATATGAAAGCATATTTATACTTAAGTTTACTAATGGAGTACAAGCAATCGAACTTTATTTATGGGTTCTAGTCAGCGGTTGCCAACCTGTGATTTTTCCATCATGTGGAATTAAGCACTGGGAATTTCGGTGTGGGTATTTATGCTTTTTTGTTTCTTTGCATACATTGCACTACGTGTGTAGCCATTCTAACTTTGACTTGATTTATTTTTCTACAGCTTTAGACTTACTTGTAGCCTCACATTCCTCACGATTTGATTATGTCTATTTTCCTGCTTCTGCGTGAACCAGCACTTCGCCTTACTTTTGCAAATCAAACGGATGGTCTTCACTCTTACGCAGGTACAATTAAGAAGCTTGGCTTTCAGCTTTGCAGCTAGACCACAAAAATCACATGGCACCATAAGTATTTACTAGAAATGTCTCGAAGGCGAACGCAGTAATCATCTCCTTATTAAAAACCACTCCCCCTCTTCAAAATCGCTGTAATTTGTCTGTCGGATATAGCAATGGTTATCATCATGATCTGGCACGCACTGTTTGTATCATCTTCTCCATCTTCGTCCTCTTCTGCTTCGCTCCCAGAACATGTGTGCCTTTTTCTTTGGCATGGCCTGTGATAACCCTTATGGGTTAGAAAACGAATAGAGAGAGGGAAAGAGAAAGAAAGAGAAAACGAAAAATAGACGTGCAGAGAGAAAAAAATAGAAAGAGAAAAATTCTTGGCGAAAAAAATTCTTAACGAAGCAGTAATCGAAGCCGCCTAGCCTCGATCCGAAGGCGAGCGTCCTGACCACTCGACTATCCAGGCACAATAGCAGAGCATAGTATAGCCTTGCGCAGTATAGGGTAGCGAGGGATTGGTAATGAGTGTTTGCACCAGCGCAGCTAGTGAATAATAGGACATCGAACCGTCATTTGCACGTGCTTACTATACAATACTGATTAATAGTTTATACAACGAAGACTTAATTATTGCTAAGTGAAAGCTTGCAAAAGACATTATGACTGAAAGCGACCGAATTCGGCATCCCTTTGTGCGATTGTGGAACAACCAACTGGCCTCTTGTTTCGCCAGCGAAGTTCAATAGCACGCCGTTTGATATATTTTTTATTCGTTTTCTGCATACGGCGCGAAAGAAAGACGGCGTGGAACGAACCTGTAGGCTTAAACAAAAGACTTGATCATTTATGATGGGGCGCCTGTCGAGTTAGATTATCATTTGGCTACAATCTTCTTAGTGGACATGAAAGCGTACGATGAGCTTACTAGAGCATGAGTTTTGCGTGCTTCAGAGAAATGCTGTTATGAATTTTGATATCCAGAAAGACGGTTGAAATGGTTTTCATTTGAATTTAGAACTGTAGAAAAGAAGCATGGCTTCTCTTCTAGACCTGTAGCGATAACCATCAGCGAAAGGTCAGGAGGGAGCTGCCAAAGGCGTGACGTCAGAGACGTGTACGGCAAATGTGATGACGTATTTATGGAATATAATCTACGAATCACCACGATTACTTGCAGAATGCAAGCGATTGAGCGTCTGATTCTAAGGAATCAAATACGAAATGGTTTTCCACGTCCCCTTTTTTCGCTCCAAGCAGACGAGCATGGTCATATTTGTTCACATTATTATTATTAAGAATTTTCTCTTCAAAACAATTCTACCATGAAAAGCGGCGGCAATATAGTCCCAACTGTTTCAATATATGAATCTTTATTCAAAACTTTTAATGAGACAGTTTGAATAGATTTCAGAATCTGGACAAGAAACATTTGCAAAAAAACCTGCAAGAGCCATCAAACGGGCTAGCAGTATATCTTATGAGTAAACTACAATGGGTGCAACTGTTCTGCAATAAAGCCTTTTTACTGGATTATGCTGCTTGTTTTTATTTGCAGAGTTCCAATATAAATTTGTTAAGCTCGGATAGAATCAGGAGATGGTGGAAATTGTTCATTGTCATGTGAATAAGGTAAGAGTAAGAAGTAATATGGCATAAGGGCAAAAATGTCCTCGAGTAACACAAACTAAAAACACAAAATGCAAGTTCTCTAACCAGGAGTTCGCTTCTGCACTAAATCTGAGAAAAAGAAGTAAACATACTTTACACCTGAACTGTCAGCTTTTGAAGGAAGGGATCCCTGTCACTATAGAAAGTCGCCCTTCAAGAGAGCAGCATTTAGGGGAAGTTGGAAATACGTAACTTCATCCCGTCTGCGCAATAAAAAAGAGACGGACGATATAGAGTACGACACATCCAGAGCAACCAGCTGTGCCCATAGTGTGTCTTCTTCTCTCTTGCCCGCGTACTTTTGTTGCGCAGACGTATTGAAGACACCTGTCCACTTAATTTCTTCAAGAAGAGAACCCAGATAAACGCGGACAAAAGAGGGACGATACACATAACGCTTCGCTCACAACTCAAGGTTTATCGACAAAAAAAAAACAACAACTTGAATTTACATGAAAAAACTGCGCATGCAAAGTAAAGTCAACTTCAGAACTTTGTTTAGGTTGTACATACATAAGTAAAAATAAATTATTTTTTGTGCAACATTTTTCAGGGTTGGCTAAGTCAAGACCGACACAAGAATCACTAAACTTACAAATATATAAACGTTTTATACTTCTCGCATGGACTGGTCGTAATGTTTAAACAAAACAATGGTGTTAGAGAGAGAGAGAGAGGTTAAGTGAAAGGCAGGGAGGTTAACCTGAAGAAAATTTTCGGTTTGCTACCCTGCACTGCGGAAGGGGTAAGGGGGAATAGAAAGATAAGGAAGGAAGGAAAGAGATAGAAAAGAGCTAGAAAAAAAATAAACCGCACGCACACACACACTCGAGCACAGGAGTGTCATAGCCGTTTAGCGAGTCCTGTTGACCGCAGAAACTTCAGCAACGCCTTTGTCGCCTTCCGGTTGGAAGCTGGAACGTTCCGGCACTCCGAAATTGATTGTTCGGAAAGCGGCTGGTCATCGAGACGTGCTAAGGCTGCTGAGAGCTGTTCTCCTTGGGAGCTGTAATGCGGGCAATGACACAACACGTGCGCAATGGTTTCCTCGCGACCACAGTGATCACAAGCGGCACTGTCAGCCATTCCGATGCGGTGCGCAAAGCTGTTCGTGAATGACACCCCTAGCCATAGGCGACACAGGGCTGTTGTTTCTGATCGGGATAGTCCGAAAGGAACTTCAAATTGAAATGACGGATCCAAACGGTGAAGGCGGGTATGCAGGAAACCGGACGTGTTCCACCTTGAATGCATTACATCACGCGCGAGCGCGCGAATCTTGGATGCTGCATCAGTTCTTGATAGTGGAATGGCTTCTTTCACGCCACTTTCATAAGCATTCCTTGCAGAATTATCGGCATGTTCGTTACCGTCAATGCCACAGTGGCCTGGAAGCCACTGAAAAGTAATGTCAAGCCCTTTCTCTTTTAAGACCTGGTAGGTTTTTCTGGTTTCCAGTACAAGTTGGTCTTGCGCACCACGACGTAGAGCGAGCTGATGATAGGCACTGTAGGGCTGACTTCGAGTCTGTAAATATACCCCATTTTTGTGGTGACTCGAGTTCAATCCTTCGAAGTGCGCTACGGAGTGCCGCAAGCTCCAAAGCAGTCGACGTGGTCCTATGAGACGTTGTAAAGCTGTATCTTTCGGCTTTTGCTGGGAAAATGACAGCTCCTGCGGATCCCCTAACAGTTGTCGATCCATCTGTGTAGAGTTTAATGCGTTCTGCGTATTCCTCGTGTAGCATCAGCAGAGACAGCTGCTTTAAAGCTGGCGATGACAGCTCCGCCTTCCTACGAATTCCTGGCACTGTCAAACGAAGTTTGGGCTGTTCCAGGCACCAAGGGGGGTGTCAGGATTCTTTCAGGAGGCGTGTAGGCTGTTGGAAGGCATCCTTGGTAAGCCGAAATTCTCTTGCTAAAGGAGGCACCGGGCCGGTCTAGTGGAAGCGAGGCTAGGTGGTGGGCAGGGGCGCGAGCAAGGTGTCTGATGTGTGCTCTAAGCACCTCCAAGGTTATATGAATACTGGCAGGATAGTCCTTTGCAATGGCAATGGTCTCCGCTGTTGACGCACAGCGTGGCAGTCCGAGACAAACTCTAAGTGCCAAACCTTGAGCACTTTCTAATATACGCAAGTTGCTAAACCGAGTATACAAATGCATGAGCCGCAGTGGGGATGCCAAAAAGGAAAGTGAAACCTCCTGTAATGAGAGACAGTGTTCGCGCAGTCGTTCAACGCAGCGTCCAGTTTGTCCAATATAAGACAGAACGCAGGTCGATGGGAAGGGATTCGATGAATGCGGCGCATCTCGGTTGTAGTTTCTAAAAACAGAAATCACCCGGTAATCACTGCGTTATTTAAAATTCTGCCAAAAATAAAGAACCAACTCTGTGATTAAGTACTCTCATGTTCTGCGAGACTTAATAAAGATGCTAGCATGTACATAAACAAAAAAAGGAGGCGTGCTAGAAATGACTCTATGATTTCAACTGAGCCGATGATAAAATGAACACGTAAACCCATGTACGGCCATTGAATTCAAAATGGGGTCATTCTCAAGAAAAGGAAAGAAAATAAACACTGGAAGAGGTTTCAACGAAGGAACTAAGAGCTGTTATCGTTGAAGAGGTCATAGTGTAACTAAAACATACTATTGATAAAGCAGTCATGAGCCAGAGAAAACCTTGGAAAATCTCGACCGATTTCTGGGACGTCGCAGGTACCCACCCCCCTCCACCAGACGCCTGTGTCCATGCGGTCGCATTGCAACAACGAGAAGACAAACGCTTACTGCTGCTGCTTCGAAAATGCGGGGCACTCCCGCAGGGTATTCAAAATGAACGGCCGCGCTGTTCTTTTGGTGAACCCTGCCTCGGCTGCAGCAAGCCTTAGAGACGCACGTGTGAGAAGAAAGCGGGTCATGGAGTCGTTGTACGGGTGTCCTGCGATGCGCTTCGTGTATATTTTGCGTAACGATGACGTTCCTCACAAAACCAGAAAGGACGCTTGAGGTTCTCCTTTACAGGTTAGGACGCGATAGCGTAATCGGACCCTGTGCGCATCACCTTCTCAATGGCTAGCCTGCCTGCGCTTCTCGGTGGGCCCTTCAACCGCGACGCAACGAAAGGAACGTCTGTGTGCGCAACATTAGACAGATTTAGTTGGGCATCCGCAGCAGCTCTGCGGACGCAGCGTGCCATTGCGAATGGCTAGCAGCTCGCGTCCGCAGAGCTGCTGCGGACACCCTACTAAAACTGTCTATTGACAGTTTTAGACTATCCAACAATACCTAATGTAGGAAAGAAGTGTAAAATTAAGGGCTCGTTTACTCTGTTAAACACAATATTAATGAAAACTAACCGACAATGATGGCAAGGCAAGTATAGGGGGGTTTTATTAGAAGTAATTGTAATGTAAATGTGAAGAAAGAAAAGTGGACGAAAAAGATAACTTGCCACCAGCAGGGACCGAACCTGCGACCTTCGAATAATGCGTCCGATGCTCTACCACTGAGCTACGGTGGCGGTCATCCCTCCGTCCACTTTACAGGGTATATATGTGCATTTTAAACGTGGGAGCGTCAGTCAGCGCCACCTGTTTCCATTACGGCAAGTGTGGAACACTCTTTTTTGCTTGTTGGCGTCACGTAACACGTAGCAAGCATAGTTGTCAAGTACCCTCTACTCCCTAATTCTTTCTTTTACGAGTCGGTGAAGTACCAACTACGTGTCCGTAAAGCGTCAGGCACATCTGCGCACCTGCATGCTTCGTTGTCGCTGTTACCATTAATCATGACTAATTATGGCTAAGCGATTTCTGATGGGTGGGCCTTAATACATCCACGCGTTGCGCGCTTAACGTTTTGATGCCTGGTGTGGTTGTACGCTTCTGCCACACGGTATACATGAGTTAAGTATAGGCTCGTCCCACTGTATGGCATACATGTGTTTTTTTTTTTTTCGAAGCAGCTTCAAGCAATGACGAGACTCTCTAGAACACCTTCTTACCACGCAGAAGGCCTGGGTTCAATTTTCTTTCGAACCCAATATATTTGGTAATATTTATTTGCATCGTTTTAGAATTTCCACTCACGGACAAAGCTGGTTTATCGCTCACAACCAACGACGTCCCCATTAACTTCGACGCCGAAACCGACACCAGCATTAATGTAAAACGGGCTTTTTACTTTCATACCGAGCAGAGCTCTCTCTCTGGGTTTTTTACCCACGGGTCAATGTGGAGCAACCTGAGGTTCGACACCGCGGAACAAGAGTTTCCTAGCGCCACTGAATCTCCTAATGCCTAGGGGCGTTTGCTCTCACAGAATGCTTTAATTTCTTACATCGCTTATGGGCCGAAAAACCCGAGGCCGGGTTGTGTCGTGAACACTCGTGGTATTGAAATTCTCGTGAATTTACATAGAAAATAATGATGCCAAATTATTGGGAGTATAAATTACAATGAATTCAAAGTAACGTCCTCACAGTGAATAAAGAGTGAATTAGCACACATTAAAGTAAATCAAGTGAAGTAAGAGGGCCTGTCAGAGCATAGGCTTTCTCCTTCGACGCGAAAGAGGCCCGGTGACATTTTCCTTTCTATTCATTGCGTTCTCGTATCGTAGTCAGTGCATTGGATGTACTATATGCGTTTCCAAAAAGTCATATATTACAGGAATACTGGGGCTGAATTCGAAGAGGTTTGCTTTTTGCAAGTGTATGCTCTCATTGGTCAGCTAGCTTCCTTAAGTATCTGTTATGATTGCATGAATATTTTTCTTTAGATCAGTTCTATAGTAAGACGTATTTCTGACTGTGCGAAATTGTGAGCTGCGTGAGTAGAGGAATAAATGCATTAAGGTAATAGTAGCTTTAACGCTCAGAATTGAAAATATATTTATCCATTGTATTGGCACAGCGTTAAATCGAATGGAATTGCTCACTTTCGTTCAAGGTCCGCATCGTGTCAATATGGCGAAAATAAATGTAAAACATGCGGCTCTTACACAAGTTTATACGCTAAAGCGATAAAAAGAATGAAGGCGCAGATAACAAATGTGAGACAACATCTATTTTCATGCCTCATTTCTACGAACGATCAAGGCATCGGGGTTACATCAAATAGTATTATCAGAAAATTCTATGGTTGGAATCGCGCAACAGTTTCTTTTTATTTGGCGACATAGATATCGCTGGTTTCTGTTGTTTCTACTACAAATAACCATGAAATAAACGTTATTACGGCACCTGCATTTGAAAACCGTATTTCAATGTTACCGAAGCATGTGTATGTAGGTGGACCCTCAGCAACTTGAAAATTCGGCTGGAATACGACCGTAAATCATTGGTAAAGTCTACCGGTCACCTCGAAGAGCAATTCCAATAAGCGTTGAAAGACCGATGCTCAGTGTGTTGAGCTTCCAACATACAATGGCGAGCTTATATGATAAAGCAATCAATCTTCTACCAACCTTCATTGTTCTCTGTTCTCCTGGTTCTGAGGCCGGCGGGATTACATAGCTCGTTAACGGTGGGCCGGCTTCCTGCTTTGATTTGGGCCCGTAACGCTGTCAGACTTTTGGTGATGAGATGTAACGATCGAAACTTGCTAACAAAACTACAAATCAAAAACAAAAATTAACACACAGGGTATCTTGTGCATTCACCTAAGACAACTCAGGCGAAGTCATCTTCTTTTAGGGGCGAAGCTCCTTAGGGGCGTAGGCTAGTCCGGCGTCGTCCTGCGTCGTTGTCGTCGTCGTAGTAGCCACCCCTGTGCGATGACGATGACGCTGCCATCACGGCACAGCACTGTGCCGCATGTAGCCACTATGCGTCATAACGATGACACTGATGACGATGACGATCGTGTTGCCATACAACACATGGCATCGCGATATGGTCTCACATGCATATCGTTTGACCACATGCAACCAACCACCATCCGAGGAACCTGCATCGATCTCGTCTTTGCAAACTTTCCACTACGACCAATCCAGGAACCGCTCTCCCTCCATTTCACCGACCATAAAACCGTTATAATGAAGGGGGAAAGGAAGCCACGGCTTATGTAAACGGTAACCACGACCAACGAAGAAACGAAAACAAAACGGAAAATCACGGCTCATGAATAATATAAATTTTAGGGGTGTGCGAATAGTGAAATTTCATCTCGAATCGAATTCAAATCGAATAGTGTCAAATAGGGGCCAAAAATGTCGAATTCGAATCGAATAACGAATACTATAGATTTTGATGATAATTGAAAGAAACAACAAATAAATACAATCTGCTAATGTCCTCGAGCACATAACATGGTGAGTGGCTGCCACCGAAAGACTAAAAATTGTCATGCAGAAACACAAGCTGTTCCACATGACCTGGCTTCAAAGTTTCTCGTCGGGATGCTAAGGTGTTTCCTGCAGTTGAAAACATGCGCTCACTGGGCGTCTCTGTAGCAGGGACGGGAAGGTATCGCAAAGCAATTTTGGCGATACCTGGATAAAGTGCAGCTCTGTGCGCTTTACACTATTTCAAAGGATCATCCTTTCTTCTCAGGAGCTCATTCAAGTAGTTTTGAACGACTTGACTATCGGGTATGAGCTCTGTGCTGGTTATTTTTTGACGCTAGCAGTTCGACAGTCTCCCAGACCTTTTCTCTGGCCTTTTCTGCGGAGCCACGGCGTGCGGAAGTGACTTAATCTCCTTTAACATAAACATGCACTCACTTTTGAAGCAGTATATCGATGAAAGTTTTAACGGAGGGCCTTCTGTGGTGACGTTAGCGTTAGTTTGAGCCACCCCACTCTAACCAAGTTGGCCCTTGTCGCGCTTTAGATATTCGTCCAGTCGAATTATTCGAAATTTCGAATACTAGCTATTCGAAAGTTGAATCGAATTATTCGATTAATATTATTCGATTCGAATTCGAAACTCGAATATTCGCACACCCCTAATAAATTTCTTGTATATATACACACAGCGTTTGTACGTCTTTCATGATGTACTGGGCGAACTTCACGGAAGATTCACGGTTTACCGATGAACCTCCGGAGCTTCGCCCAGTCATCATCATTCACTCCGTGGATATGCTGTGATTTTTTTCTGCTCAGTCGACGTGCAAAGAAGCAGAGAACACACGCCGTGGCTTCGCGTGCCACTGCGAAGCGCCGTCTTTATTTTCTTCTCCTGAGGTCGCGAGGTGTCCCGTTTTGTTGGCCACCCAAAGGAGGGCGCTACAACAGCATCATGTGGTGTTACGTGACATGACATCACGCCAGAACTTGTGACATCATGATGACGTCACAAATGTTTGGGATATATGATGTCATGATGACGTCGTATGGTGATGTCATCACGTGATGATAATTTTTGCATCCCTCGCCCCCGACGCCGCGGAACGGTCGCTGCCGATGATCAAATTTCCTGTTTGATGAGTTGTCTTAGCCTTTCTCTTTTACAAAAAAAATGACCGCATATCTGCGTGCTTCGCTGCAAATGTCGCCGAAAGACGATAGTCTTCTGCCGGCCGTACTACTATGTTTTGCCTTGCCTCAGACAACGCCTCCTCTATGTTGAATCGGCGGCATCTGGTTGGCATTGGTAAAATGGAGGAGGCGCTGCGTGAGATATGGACGCCACCTGGCAGTTTAATCGGGAAACATGAGCTTGTGTATAACCCAGGGCCACTGCCAGGCTTTTTCGCGCATAGCATCCCATTTTCAGCGCAGCCTCAGAAACACTAGGGTCTTTCTAATTACGTGTCTCTGTATTAAATGCGAAGCATTTCTCAGCGAACTTCGGCGACTTTGAGCGTATCTATCTATCTATCTATCTATCTATCTATCTATCTATCTATCTATCTATCTATCTATCTATCTATCTATCTATCTATCTATCTATCTATCTATCTATCTATCTATCTATCTATCTATCGAGCCTCCTACGACTTTGTGCTCTCCTGGCCGTATCGTTCATGGAATTTATACCAAAATTGGTATGGCATAACATGACTGTATGACAAACATGAATGGCTGGTCATATCATGAAAATCATGACTAACTTGTCATGAAAAGCATGATTTACGCGTCATGGCCATAGTGCTCCTGAGGCCGTTTTCTTAACTTGATATATCCAAAACTTGGTACGATGAGACATTTCTGCACGACCAACATAAATGACAGGTGGTAATATGAAAATCATGAACTGCATATCATGTACAACATGACTTGCATGCCACGCTCATGACACTCTCGTGGCCGTTTCGCTAGCTTGATATACACCAAATTTTTAAGGCGAAAGCCTTTAATGTCTCACGCTCACGTCCGTCCGTCTGGTCGTCCATCCATCCGTCCGTTCGTCCGTCCCTCCAGCCTTGCCCTGGCACGGTGCCAGGTGGGCGCCGGGGCGCGCAAAGGGACGCCGTTCGCGTTGTACTCTACAGCGCTCGCGCTTTGCTTGCGTAGCGTCGCTGTGCCATGCAAGGAGGGAGACGCGCCCACCACGTTCCATTCTGACCGACCCCATCTCAGTGGGCATAGGCGTTCGAGGAACACACTTTGGAATTGACAAAGTGTCCGTCAATTTAAACGCTGGAACGCGGATGGCGTCTGCACGATGCCCAAAGCGCGAGGAAACGAACGCATGCGAAATGGAGTCAGATTGGTCTCGCGTCTCGCTGCGATTCGAGGTAAAAAATTAAGCGAACTTAAGGGGCAGATGGTACCATGAAAATCTTGACATGCATGTCATCTAGAATGCCATTTACATGCCACGCTCATGGTGCGCTTGCGTCCAGTTCGCTAGCGTGATATACTAACATGTAAATAATGACATGCATATTACGTACAGCATGATTTGCTTCTTGGTGGCTGCTTCGCATTACATCGATTCCCGGAGTGCGTGGGATAAGCCGGTTTTTGATTTGGTCATCAAACACGATCTCTTATTTCAGAATTAACCCGCAGGTCGCGGGATCAAATCCCGGCCCCGACGGCCACATTTTCGGTGGAGGCGAAAATGCTTGAGGCCTATGTACTTAGATTTAGGTGCACGTTAAAGAGACCCAGGTGGTTGAAATTTTCGGAACCTTCCACCACGACGTCTCTCATAATCCTATGGTGGTCTTGGGACGTTAAACTCCATCATTTATTATTATTAATTATATGAGAATTAAGGTAGCATTTACGTTAACAGAGCGAAAAAGTGCTAGGGTGAACTAATCGACAACTCAAACCACGTGGAAACAGCAAAAAATCACGTGATACCAGTTATGCTGAATTGCACAAAGTGCCGGGAACATTAATAAAGGGGAAATTAACATCCTCCCGTTCCTAGCTGGAAGCCATGAAGATGTTCTGGGCTTTGACAGCTGACCCGTTGTTTCTAAATGCATATGCGGGTGCAAAACCTTGGGGCAGCGCAGCAACCCAGCCTCTGAGGCTTTGAGGAGGATAGTGAGAGACAATACAGGCGTTGCGCCTCGACGTTGCATTAAATGACATGAAGTCGGCGCCGTGCACTTGGTTTGATGTTGGTTCTCCGCATAGCAGAGTACATACTAATACACAAATGAGCCATGAACCTTTCTTCACCTGCTTCTTTCTTCCCGATTTTAAGCCTGTGCCATGTCTTTTATGTAGCTTAGCACAAAGTGGCCCACATAGCGTAATGTTGAGCCGAGCAGAATCGCATCGTCTTCCTGTTTCATTAATTAATTAATTAATTAATTAATTAATTAATTCATTCATTCATTGCACTTTGTACAAGTTGCCTTAGTACATGAATAACACCTTCATGCAGTTCGTCAGAACACATTAATTTACTTATCAGCAGAGCAGTAGCCATGACATGTTCGACAGACACTCAGGCGCCGACCATCTTCCTGCATACAGGCGATGATGAGGAATGGTAAATGCGTCGTCAGGAACAAACTACCCGACTAAGAGTTGGGCTACTGTCCCACATCGGCGTACTTATCAACAAATTACAAAACAAGAAGCAAGATTTACTTCATTACTTCCGCGTACGCAAGTAAGAAGATAAATTGCTGTGCTGTCAGTAGCACATGAAGTGCTTTCTTCGCCAGTGCGACTATACTAGTGCACAGTATCGGCAGCCTCCCGTCATATATCATCGTATTGAACGTTGAGTAAAATCTAGCGGATGAGAATTCTGGGCAATTTTATCCCATTAGCGCTCCGTCATCGCTCACAGAACTAAATCGCCGCGTCGTCCTCATGAGAAAGCTAGCTTTAGCTAATGTTTCGCGTGGGTGTACTGAAACTTCGTTGCACACATAGCACGTCTTGAAAGAGTACCTTATTACTGAAGAAGCAAAATACGCAGAAGAGCTGCACAATGTGGTCATATGGAGTACTTAAGGGGTAATGTGGCGGAAAATGTGAAGTTGCACGTTTCTTGCGAAATCGCCCGCTTATATACCGCGAGGAACCACACGCTACGCTAGCCCTCTCTCTTCGTCATTGTACTTAAGCGTTGGAAGTTACTTTTCATCCAAGTAAACGTTAACGGCTGTTTACGACCCTCAAGCGGAATAGCGTTCAACTTCAACATCGGAAGATGTTAAATTTGAACTTTCCTTATTAAAAAAAAAAGGAAAATCCCCCTGAGAATATATGGTTTTGTTAGATTTATCTTGGTAGCAAGCAGAAAGCTTCGGCCTGAATAAAAACAAAAAGACAAGGCGTCGCTACTATGAAGAGGATAATCAAAATGGGATGGAAACAAAACACGGAATTTCAAGGTTTCAGAGGCTTATTCGACCTCTTGAAGCTGCATGCTGCATTCCGGCGCTTTTCGCCTCGGGTGTACTTCAACGTTTGCGTTGGAATTAAGATTTATTTATTTATTTATTTTTCATTTATTTACAATCCTAAATCTATAAGCAACCAAAGCTGAAGCATACGTGCGTAAGCGTCATATGAACAGCACAATACAAATCCGAAGAGAAAATTTTGGAAGCCATCTCAGTCCTTGAAATCCGTGCCTTGCAGTTGCGCTCGCATGTCAACATTCGTGTGGCCGGGTTCATTTCTTGGATTAACTTTGTGTTTCATCGCGCTGCCGAAGTAGATCTCGGAGGCGACGTAGAAAGTAGCGCGGGGTTGAGATCTGCTCCACCAGGTATCACAACAATCACAAGAAAACCATCTGCTTTTTCAATGAACTCATCAATTATTTTTATTTTAAATGCGAAGCATTTCTTAGCGAACTTCGGCGACTTTGAGCGCATCTATCTATCTATCTATCTATCTATCTATCTATCTATCTATCTATCTATCTATCTATCTATCTATCTATCTATCTATCTATCTATCTATCTATCTATCTATCTATCTATCTATCTATCTATCTATCTATCTATCTATCTATCTATCTATCTATCTATCTATCTATCTATCTATCTAGCCGCCTACGACTTTGTGCTCTCCTGGCCGTATCGTTAATGGGGTTTATATAAAAAATGGTATAGCATAACATGACTGTATGACGAACATGATTGACTGGTCATATCATGAAAATCATGAATACCTTGTCATGAAAAGTATGATTTACACGCCATGGCCATAGTGCTCCTGAGGCCGTTTTCTTAACTTGATATATCCAAAAATTGGTACGAATAGACATTTCTGCATGACCAACGTAAGTGACCGGTGGTAATATGAAAATCATGACCTGCATGTCATGTAGAACATGACTTGCATGCCACGCTCATGGCACGCTCGCGGCCGTTTCGCTTGTTTGATATACACCAAATTTGATATTGAGAGACGTGACTGTATGACGAGCATAAGTGACAAGTGGTAATATGGAAATCATGATATGTCATGTGCAACATGACTTGCATACCACGCTCATGACACTCTCGGGGCCGTTTCGCTAGCTTGATATACACCAAATTTGGTATTGAGTGACGTGACTGTATGACGAGCATAAATGACAAGTGGTAATATGGAAATCATGATATGTCATGTGCAACCTGACTTGCATACCACGCTCATGACACTCTCGGGGCCGTTTCGCTAGCTTGATATACACCAAATTTGGTATTGAGCGACGCGACTGTGTGACGAGCATAAATGACAAGTGGTAATATTGAAATCATATGTCATGTGCAACATGACTTGCATGCTACGCTCATGGTACTCCCATGGCCGCTCCACTTCCTTGATATACAGCAAATATGGTATTGAGCGAAGTGATTGTATGACGAGCATAAATGACAAGTGGTAATAAAAAAAATCATGACATGTCATGTGAATATGACTTGCATGCCATGCTCATGACACTCTCGTGGCCGTTTCGCTAGCTTGATATACACCAAATATATAAGGCGAACGCCCTTAATGTATCATGCTCACGTCCGTCCGTCCGTCCGGTCGTCCATCCGTCCCTCCAGCCGTGCCTTGGCACGGTGCCAGGTGGGCGCCGGGGCGCGCATACGGACGCCGGTCGCGTTGGACTCTACAGAGCTCGCGCTTTGCTTGCGTAGCGTCACTGGGCCTGGCGTCTGTCATCATGCAAAGAGGGAGACGCGCGCATCACGTTCCATTCTGACCGACCCCGTCTCAGTGGGCACAGGCGTTCGAGGAACACGCTTTGGAATTGACAAAGTGTCCGTTAATTTAAACTCTGGAACGAGGATGGCGTCGGCACGATGCGCAAAGCCCGAGAATATGAACGCATGCGAAACGGAGGCAGATTGGTCTCGCGTCTCGCTGCGATTCGAGGTAAAAAATTAAGCGAAGTGGCAGGGGGGTAACATGAAAATCTTCGCATGTATGTCATCTACAATGCTATTTACATGCCACGTTCATGGTACGCTTGCGTCCAGTTTGCTAGTTTGATATACACCAAAATTTCTATTGCGCGACGTGACTGTGTGATGAACACAAATGACAGGTCCTGACATCTAAATAATGATATGCATATTATGTACAGCCTGATTTGCTTCTTGCTGGCTGCTTCGCATTACATCGATTCCCACAGTGCGTGGGAGGGATCTGCCGGTTTTTATTGCGACAGCAATTATATGGACACTCTCGACTCATTTTATTGCGATAGCAATTATATGGACATTCTCGGCTGATTTTCGCCGTCGCCGTCTGTCGACGCCGTCATGACCCGGATATGTATATGTATGTGTATATATAAAAAAAACACTAAGAAAAATAAATCAGTAGAAAAAGGTTCCAAATCACCTGAGCAGGGATTCGAACCAGGGACCCCCTCGCTCCGCAGCCTGCTGCGCTAGCCAACACAGCCACACGCCACGCTCGTGCCAGGAATATAACGGCGAGCTAATCATATGCACCATTTGCCGCTCGCGGTCCGCAGATCTCGGAACAGCTTGAGCGTGTTTTCTATCACGCAAAGCTTTTACAGTTTCTTTCAAATTGAAAACTGCCCGTCAGATGGGCACGAAAAAGTGGCTCCCTTCTGTACCACTCATTATGTACAAAAAAAAAAAAAAAAACACCGGGCACACACATCAGACGCCACCGCGTGGCAGGAGACGCAGAGGGGTCATTCCACGTGCCACATTTTAAAAGAAAAAGAAGTATCCAACAGCGTGGAAATGTCATATAATCATATAATAAATCCTTGGCCAATCCCCCCTGAGTGGGCATGAGCCATATCAGAGGCAACAACAACGGCGTCGGCTTCTGCATTATGGACACTCGCAGCGCGTTGCTCAAATACAAACACGTAACAACTGCGACAGTTGTTAGTTCACGCTTGTCCTGTGTGTACCTATGCGTCCTTTTCGAGCGTCCTTTGTGCTGCGGTGGCGCGTTGCAAGTATCGAGCTGCTTGTCGTTCTTCGTGTGATCAACTAATTTCTTGCTATCGCATTCATTGCTTCGCCGTAGTGGCGAAACGGTGACTTTTTGCCGTCACCGTCATACCCCCCGGATATGTATATGCATATATATATAAGAAAGGCACAAAAAAAATAAATGAGAAGAAAAAAATTTCCAAGTCACCCGAGCCAGCGACTCCTCTCGAACCAGCGACTCCTCTCTCCGCAGCGCGCTGCGCTAAACCTCTCAGCCGCACGCCATGCACGCGCCGGCATATTAACGGCAAGCTATTTATGGACACCATTTACCGCAAGCGGTATTCACATCTTGAACGGGCTTGAGCGTGTTTTCTATCACGCAACGCTGCGACATTTTCTTTCAGTTTGAAGACTGCCCTTGCACACTAAACACAAATTACCAGAAAAAAACCAAGAACGGGAGTAAACTGCTTCTCCTCTAGCGCACTACCTTTTCTGGGTTTTTTTTACTACGGACCAGTCGAGGTAAAAATTTACTCTCACGCTAGTCGAGTTTTTGAGCGTAGAAACGGTAGTAATTATTTACCCCGCCGAGGTTTTCAGCGAGTATAGTTGGAGTAATTTTTTACTGCCGTTACAAGGTTTTTAGGGTGATTTCTGAGAGTTATTTCTAGTGGTACAAAAAAATAGGGACGGCTGTGATCGAACCATGAGCCAACGCATTTATTAAACATCAAATGACGCGGAATTGATGACATATACAGAGATTAACATATACACAAACACACACACACACACACACACACACACACACACACACACACACACACACACACACAACCAATGCAGAATAAAACATCACCTGAACGGACCGCTCACGTTACTCAACCGTACTTCGACCACCCGGTATATATAGGCACCGCATTTTGACCCGCCATGTAGTGCCGGTGGGAGAGCTACCTTTTTTGGCATCGTTGAACAATAAAGTTTCATAGCGCACGCGTAAACTTAAGGGGGGATTGCAAGTCACCATGAGTCACACCGACCTCTTAGCATAAACCCTCCCGATCTTACCTTTTTGATTATCCAATTATTAGCTGGCACTGCAGCCTGTTGGCCCACACGCGTTAGCAGTGCTCACGCTCAACTCCACAAAATATACCTAAGCACACACAAACCATGGCTGCACAATAATTTTCATTGAGTGGCAGTACACAAACACAGTAGCAGCACATATTCAGGAACGCCGGCGAAGAGCGGTGCCGCGCCTGTACCGGCTTCAGACCAACGGCGTCGCTAGGCCTTTTCAAGGAGCACGGCTATGCAATGAAAGACAGCTGGCGATCACAGAAGGCACCTCCTGTGCAATTTTCGTCGTCGTTATTTTAGACAGCAATGAAAAATACGTCTCCGCTATTCGCGGCGTCTTACGGAGCGATGTACTCACAACGAACGATACGGCTCACCGTCCGGGTTTTCTCCGTGCTCACCGGTGGCCATAGCTGGTTCCGTATGCCTTGTATCGGTGCCCACCTTCGATTGAGATGTTTGACAACGGTTGGCGCATGCTGCGGACAATTCCGACTGTACTTTACTACAGCAGACATTGCTTTATGTGAAACAAAATGTATGCGACGCTTGTGTCAGCTGCTCCGGCGACGCACTCACACTGGCCGGCTCGGTGCTGACGACGTATCGAAGCCTTTTTCCTATCGCTTCGAAGTTGTAACCGGTCACTCTCCAGGAAGCAACTACGAACGATCACACCAGCTTGATGTTGTTACCACTGCCAGTGTTCTTCGTAGCTCTTCGCGATTCAGCACGGAAGCGAGGTATCCGCGACGTCCAGGTTCGGAGGCTCGCGCTCGTACGCGCACAGCCGCTCGATGATAGAAGAAACACGCGAGATCCAGTTGAGCTTGCCATGCAGCGCAACGAGACACATACAGCGCGAGCTTCTGACACTCGCCAGTCTCCAGGGCCACTAAACAACATACGCCAACGATTTGCGAAAATCTGCAAGACGGCTTTCCAGCAGGTTTTTTTTTTTTCTTTCTTCGAGCACGCCCTTTCGTTCACAGAATGCTTTCCTCGCTCGTTTTGCTTCAGCAGCACCCAGTTCCAGTGCAAGTGCATGCACTGGGCACCAAAGGGGGGGAGATCGAGCGGCCGTGCACTGGGGGGTCAACCACGAAGCGCGACAATGCCATACCAATCTTTGAAAAAAAAAAAAGGCATTTGTGGGGTTCGCATACCTTACCTGGAACTGAGAGCGTCACTCGGTGGGGCGAAAAAGCCGCCAAAGCAGCTGCAGCTTCCAGTCACGTGATAATAAACTCTCAAACGGTGGTTAAAAATCACGTGACAGAAAACTCCCCACGTAGTAAAACTGGATTGTGACATCATTTTACTACGTCCCTGAGAGGTGGTGGTAAAACTATGTCATGTACCGCCTTTTACTCCAACATGAGGTAGTAATTTTAAACGCGAGGGAGTTTTCAGAGGTCATGAGCCGCAAAAACCCCAATCTCGGATAGTTTTTCCTTACAGTGTGAGACGCGCACGAAAAAAGGGGCCCCTTTCTGTGCACACGAGTGATGTGGAACGAAAAAAAAAAAGAAAAATTGACGGCAGATCCACGAGGTGAATGATGATGAGATTGGGCGAAGCTCCTGGACGTAATCATCGGTTAAACCGTGAAATTTCTTCCGTTAATTCGCCCGATAAAAATGACGTGAAACGATTGATTAAATGTTTTATCAAACTTTTATTGCTGGTTTCCGTTGTCCTTTCATTATGACCGCTTTGTGGTTGGTGAAATGTAAGCTAAGTGGTTCTTGCACTGGTTGCAGCGGCATCCTTATCCATACGAGCACACACCGACGGCAACGAGCATCGTCAACTACAAACCTGTATCGCGATATGGTTTTGATTATAAAACCATTGCTTTAGAAAACACCTGGCGTCTTTCGTTAAGCAGCTGGCGTCTTTTCGTTTTGCTTTAGAAACATCTGGCGTCTTTTCGTTTCGCTTTTAGAAAACATCTGGCGTCTTTCGTTGGTTTATTTCATCAATCAACGGCGTCTTGAACCAAATTTTTATTGTTTAATCACGCACAGGAGAAATCTCACCAGGCACTACCTTGGAGGTAAACAATGGCTGCTACTGGGAATGAGAGACAGCAGAAGTCGGCTTTTTAGATGTGAAGCATCTTATGGCGAAGCTTAATCCGGTGGTGGTGTGCGGCGTGGCCTCCCTTACTGCGCATGCGCAGACCCTTTAAAAAAAAAAAACTCCTCTCCCCCTCTCTCCTCTAGGCATCCCTCCCCGAGGCAACCACACCCTCACTGCGCATGCGCCTCCCCTCCTTTCTCCCCTCCTATGCTCCCCCCCTCTCTCCTCTGGGCATCCCTGCCTGGGCTCCCACTGCGCATGCGCGTCCCCCCCTCTCTCATCCCTCCTACGTTCCCCCCCTCTCTCCTCTAGGCATCCCTGCCCACAGCGTCCACACCCCACTGCGCATGCGCGTCCCCCCCCTCTCTCTCTCCTCTCCTACGCTCCCCCCTCTCTCGCCTCGTGACGCCGACGCAGGCAGCGTCTGCTAGCGAGTTTCTTCGTTGAAAAAACCGACTACTCGCGCTGCACAACCGTTCACTGTGCATCCCTTATATATGGCAATGGATCTTGACCTCCAAGGTGGTGCCGGTAGGAGATTTCTCCTGTGCGTTGTTGAACAATAAAAATTCGCAGCGTGCGCGTTAAAAGCGCACTGCGGGTCTCTGTGTCCAGTCGGAGTCTTCTGTCTCTCATTGCCCATTAGCAGCGATTGGCATGTTCCAGTAGGAAACACCGCTCCATCACTGCGTGCTTTGCGCCTCCTCAGTTTTCTCTCGTGCGCAACGCTGCGATAGCGCCAGCGTCAACGCCACCGCCAGTGTAAGCGTTAGCGCCCGCTGCTTCACATCTACACATGGTTCCCTTTAGCGGGAGATGGTGTAATTTTTTTTAACGTTTCCTACTGGAACATGCCAATGGCTGCTAATGGGGAATGAGAGACAGAAGAATTCGGCTTTTAGCTAACGCGCACGCTGCGAATTTTTTATTGTTCAACAACGCACAGGAGAAATCTCCCACCGGCACCACCTTGGAGGTCAAAGCGTAAGACTTGTTACGCACTACGACTACGACTATGAAAAAGACGAGGGACGAACGGGTGCCGCTTTAAGGAGCTTCGCCCCCTAAAAAGAACACCGCCCACACCTTGCTTCAGACGCCACGGCGTCTGACGCAAGGTGGCGGTGCACGTGGCGTCTGACGTAAGACATGTGCTCAGATGAAAGTTACTCATGCCGTTTCCAAAATGACCGTTGAGTCGCTAAGGCATGCAAGTGCTTTTTTTATAGCCGATTATTGCTAATGAAATAGACAATGTTCTATGTAAGCTTTGGCAATTACACTTACTTGTTGCAACATTAACTGTTTCCACGGAAACAAACGTACTTCTGTGCAAATGGCATTGAAGGTAATCTTTGGCCTGTTAACAACCATGAATTCGGGCTTCGCGTGAGACTTCCGTGCTGGTAATGAGGTGCGTCTACGCTCACGCTTTAGCGCGTGTAGCGTACACGCACCAAAAATTAAACGCGTTTGTCACTGAATAATCCACCAATTATTTAAATCAGCAGACCTGACAGATTGAAAACTGGGAAGTTTCTTTGTGAATCATAGATTTGGCTCAGAACTCGGGGCTCTTTATAGCTTCGTGCTTTTTCTTCAGGTCGAGGAAGGCAGCTAACTGCAAGGCGTCCGTTGCCTAAGCACGTACTTGTGTATTGTTTCTGCTTGACAGAAACGAAAATAAAGCTTCCCTAAAGTTACGCAAGTTCCATTTTTTGAAACTAGGGAAACTAAGTTGATCGAACGCTTTAAATTGGTACCTATAGGGCCTGGAACTACTTCTACCAGAGTAGTCCCAACTGATTTTACATGCAAAGTGTTCTGACGAACAAGGCATAGACCTTGATGGCTGCGACAGGTGCGGTACGATAGCTAAAATCTGCTAATAGGTTTATCATGAGAGACGCATTTATGTATGAGCTTACTCTACGGTGGAAAGCTGAAGTGGTTTTCCTGAAGTCTCCGGTTTAATATCAAAGCTTAAGAATTAATGGGCCTGTAACTCGTTCGACATACGCGTTAGTTCGTTTTTTATTTACAATGCGTCCACCATGTCGTTAAAGTTATTTTGTCCTATCTTCGTACTAGGGCTGATCAGAGAAACTGAGAAAAGTATTGCGGTATACAGATATCGAAACACATGCTCTGGAATTCAAAAAATTCAGATATTGACATATATTTGTCCTTGGCGTAGCAAGTTATTCCCAAAGTATATTCGCTAAAAGAAGAAAAAGGTATCCCGGAATACACATACGGGAATACAGATACAGATACTGAAATACATTTTGTTTCTGGGATGCTCATATCCCGTGAAGACATTTGTGAGTGCAGTATAATACTGTGAATGACGTTGAGGCGCGTCGAAACTTGCGAGCAAACCATATCGCCCGAATCACTTACGAACACCCCGTAATTGAGCGAAAGCGTGTATTGCTTTATGCAGAAGTTTTGCTTTGCTGAGAGGGTTGTTCCGTTAACAGCACTCAAGCAATAACGGGTTCTCATTCTGTCATCTAGATAGCGTCGGTTCGGCTTTTTGCATAAGACTCGCGAAGTCACCCAGTGACTGACCCCAGAAAAAAAAATTAGGAGTGCTGCACAAGCTTGAGAGATAGCAAGCATGTCGGTGAGGCTAACAATACTCCCTTCGCGTTTATACCATAAGCGGCGTC
>JALIZH010022969.1:0-25312 GCA_030522465.1 Rhipicephalus appendiculatus
TAAGGCCGGCATCTAGGCCTTTTTCGGTACCTAAAAAGGCAGAGAAAATATCTCAGATGATTCTATAACATCACATTATACTTCTGGTTTTTGTATCTGTCCAGCACCTTCTTTTGCTTGTGTTTATCTTACGGCTGATCAACTATATTATATAATAATAATATGTGGGGTTTTACGTCCCAAAACCACTATATGATTATGAGAGACGCCGTAGTGGAGGGCTCCGGAAATTTCGACCATCTGGTGTTCTTTAACGTGCACTGACATCGCACAGTACACGGGCCTCTACCATTTCGCCTCCATCGAAATGCGACCGCCGCGGCCGGGATCGAACCCGCGACCTTCGGGTCAGCAGCCGAGCACCGTAACCACTGTTCCACCGAGGCGGACCAGCTATATTATCCAGTGCTTGCATTCCTATATTGTAAATGTTAAAAAGCGGCTCAACAGGTTAACTTCTCAATTGTCTGCAAGTTCAAAATGATTCCTACGAGGCTCTACATCTTCGCGACATGCATGGGGCGGCAAATTGGCTCATGAGTCGACTCACTCAGACTCACACAGAGTTAGATTGAGCCGTCAGTATGTGTCTGAGTGAGTCCGAGTGAGTATATATTCGGGAGTTTGAGTTTGAGTGGCACCTGTCGAGGAAAATGTAGGCGAGTTGAGTTGATAGGAGCTCCAAGGGCAAAATATTGTCACGTGGTCGTGACGTCGACGAAGGCAGCAGTCGGCGTGTCCGAGTTGAAACCCTTTATTTGGCCGAACTTATTGCCTGGAAACCGAAAGGCCGGGAAACCGAAATGTAGCCAGCCAGGAAAAAAAAACGCTCCGAAACATGTTCGAGAAGCAAGCAATGCACGCTGTGCACTGATACACTGATAGCGACGAACAGAGCGTCGGCCGTCGATAATCTGACAAGCGGTAAAGCGCGTCGGCTTTTATACATGTATCACCGAAGATTCCAGCGGTATCGCTTGCGGCCGCGTCAGTTCCAGAACTAACTCCGATGTTCGCGTTGAGCACGTAATCTGATCGGCAGGTTCTAACATTTTCTAGATAGTTCCAAGTCATTTGGGCGCGCTTTGCGCAAGGCAGCAGTTACATTGAAATGGGACGGTAACACGAAAATAGAAAGATAGGAGTGGGCGTGGCAATATATTACATGAGTGAGTCCGAATGAGCTCCACCTTTTTTGCCCACCAATGGCAACATGACAGATAAGCCTAGTAGTAAGCAGCTAACAACATTTAGCCAATTAAGAAGTAATAATAATATGTAGCGTTTCACGTGCCAAAGCCACGATATTATTACGACGCAAGATCTAGTGGGAGGCTCCGAAAATTTCAAACATCTGGTGTTCTTGATCGTGCCTATAGCACTTTTCAGTCGAAATGCTACCGCCACGGCAAGGATCGAACCCGTGACTTTCGGTTCAGCAGCCGACCACCATATCCTTATTCGCAATGCCCATAGACTGTCGCGCCCCTAGCGGAATTTAGGAGCGTCCTCTCATGGATGATCAGTAGACGACGCCACACTCTAAAAAATGATCGAGTAAAACTGGCGTCTTTTTGTCCCCCAACAATAATCGTCATCCGGCTTGCTTGCGCTTCCTTTCTTGAAAACTCGGCGCTGGCCACTTTCCTGTCAAGAATGATACGTCACACTGATAACGCGCATGTCGTTCGTGACCTGAAACTGCCGGGCGCGTGGCGATAATGCAAGGAAAGGAACGCAAGATAGATGACGATTATTGTTGTGGGACAAAAAGACACCCTTTTTACTCGATGATTTCTTAGAGTGCATGGCAGCCCTACGCAGTCGCGCACTTGTTCGGCTGTGTTAGCAGGAAACAAACACTACGAGTTTGCATGTTTCCTGCATCAGTGAACAAACCGGGCCCTCCGTGACACGATAAATCTGACTCGTTCTTGCGAGACGCGAAGTTTTCGTGAAAATACGTGCCAACTCGCGCGTTCAACGATGACCCACATCGTACAAATATCAGCTTCGTGAGGTTTTGTGCAGCCACGTAGGTTAGTTAAACGCTGTCGTCTGACCTTCTCAGTTGAAACTCACCTTGCTTTACTTGCATGTAGCATTCGTCAGTGCTCTTGTAGTGCATGAATTTATTAACATTGTACGCGGGAAGTCGCGCGAGCTAGCGATGTATCCGCGATGCGCAGCGCTTATAGGGGCGCCACTGAAAGCCGCGTAGCGGCGGCCGTCGGAACCGCAAGCGGGCAGCGTAGCAGACGCCTCCTTTCACTGCAAGCAAGCATGACGGAAGTGCGCGCGTGTGATTCGCCGCTTTTGCGCTTCCCAAATTATTACTTTTGCGGCGATAGTGTGCGCAAAGGAGCCGCACTTTATAATAGTGAATCAACGCGTGAACCAGCGTTTTTTTCTCGACACAGTAGCTTCGTTTACGTGCCATGTGTTTATATAGTAGATTTTGAGGGAGCGCTGTCGCACCGGCGCATGGATTTCAGGGGTGTGGCCACTCGAAGGGTCAGCGTTGGTAAAAATTGAAGGACACTTTGTACATTCCAAAGTGTGTTCGGCGAAAGCGTGTGGCCATTCCACTGATTATGCCATGTCTTTTTTCTTTTACAGTCTCAGTGGGATAAGACACAAACCGAATGGGTGCGTGTTTTCTTCTTTAATTTTTTACCGCGAATCGCAGCGAGACGCGAGACTCATCTTCCTCCGTTCGCATGCGTTAGTATTTTCTCGCGCTTTGCGCATCGTGCAAACGCCATCCGCGTTCCAGCTCTTAAATTGACGGACCCTTTGTAAATTGGAAAGTGTATTCCGTGAACGCCTGGGTCCATTGAGACGGCGTCGGTCAGAATGATTGCAAGCTCTGGGCACAGCGACGCTACGCAAGCAAAGCGTGAGCGCTATAGAGTCCGACGCGACCGGCGTCCGTCTGCGCATCCCGGCGGCCACCTGGCTCCGTGCCAGAGCTCGGATGGACGGACGGACGGACATGGACGGATGGACGTTACGGACGGACAGACGGATGGATGGACGGACAGACGAACAGACAGACAGACGGACGGACGGACGCCGGACGGA
This sequence comes from Rhipicephalus appendiculatus, assembly GCA_030522465.1. NCBI lineage: Eukaryota > Metazoa > Arthropoda > Arachnida > Ixodida > Ixodidae > Rhipicephalus > Rhipicephalus appendiculatus. Next base: position 3,085 of record JALIZH010022969.1, read on the forward strand.
GGTCGGACGGACACCGGACGGACACCGGACGGACATGAGCATGAGACATTAAAGGCTTTCGCCTTAAAGATTACACCATCTCCCGCTAAAGGGAACCATGTGTAGATGCGAAGCAGCGGGTGCTAACGCTTACACTGGCGGCGGCGTTGACACTGCCGCTCATCGCAGCGTTGCACAGGAGAGAAACCTGGGGGGCGCAAAGCACGCAGTGATGGACCGGTGTTTCCTACTGGAACATCCCAATCGCTGCTAATGGGCAATGAGAGACAGAAGACTCGGACTGGACACAGAGACCCGCAGTCCGCTTTTAGTTAACGCGCACGCTGCGAATTTTTTATCGTTCGACAACGCACAGGAGAAATCTCCCACCGGCACCACCTTGCAGGTCAGGATCCATTGCCATATATACGGGATGGCCAGTGAACGGTTGTGCAGCGCGAGCAGTCGGTTTTTTTCAACCAAGAAACTCGCTAGCAGACGCTGCCTGCGTCGGCGTCGCGAGGCGAGAGAGGGGGGAGGGGGGGGAGCGTAGGAGAGGAGAGAGGGGGGGGACGCGCATGCGCAGTGGGAGTGTGGACGCCGCGAGGAGGGATGCCTAGAGGAGAGAGAGGTGGAAAGGAGGTTTTTTATTTTATTTTTTTAATGGGTTGGCGCATGCGCAGTGGGGGGTGTGGACGGACGGATGGACGGACGCCGGACGGACACCGGACGGACGGACGGACGGACGGACGCCGGACGGACACCAGAAAGACGGACACCGGACGGACGTGAGCATGAGACATTAAAGGCTTTCGCCTTAAAGCTTTGAAACCAGCACGATAAACTTGTGAAAAAAATATCTCGGCAGCTTGCGCTAGTGTCGCAAGGGTTTCCTATTCGTATTGTTATAACCGGCAAGGCGGCCTGCAAGGGACGCTCATCGGCATGCCTTCCAAACGCAGTCCGCGTCCAAGCAGGAACGCAAGAGGTGTTCTTGTGCGCTGCAGGGAACGCGCATCGGCGTTGCTGGTACACGCAGTCCGCGTCCTCTGAAAAGACTTGACGAGACGCGCGCGCACGGACGGATATAAAAGGAGCGCATCGAGAGTGCGCTGGGGGGCCTCTTGTCGCTTGCGAACTCTTCTCATGTAAAGGCGCGTCTCTACGCCTAGTTTGTTTACTCTTGTAAATATGTAAATAAACGTGCCCTTTTTGTAAGCAAGAAGCCTCGCAAGAGTTCTTTGCCGGAGCCTGGGTGGCAGCCTGAACCCCCTCCTCGGTCACATCAGCATGAAGTCATGTTACGAGGCATTCAAAAGGAGGTTGAGTCGGTTGAATGTCCTGTCAAAAGCCTTCAATGCGCACAGGTGCCATGTTTTACAGCCAATATGCGTAGAGTTGAGGCGAGCGCACAGCGAACATTCTGCACCGGTGACCGCATTCCAGGGCCATCAATAGGTAGAATGCAGCCAATATCATGTGATTCCACGGCGCTTTTGTAGAGGAGCCGTCACCTGCCCCACATTCTCTGGCATTGCACTTCGCGCCATTCGTTTTTCAAGAGAGCCTAGGCATCGCGTCTTATCAGTAATAACAACCTCATGTGCATTGTAGCGTCTACAATGCAGGCGAGGCGACCAAGTGTAAACGTAGTAGCATTCGCTGAAGACGTAGCGACATAAATGGAGAAATAAAAACACGGTAATCGTTCTAACACTGCCGTAAAGAAAGCGCGATTGCTTACCTTCTGCGTCGGACAGCCGCAATCCACCGCCTTCGCATCTCACTCATGAAATAGCACCAGAAACCTGTAGAAGCGCACTTCTGGCGATTTTATTGCGATAGCAATTATATGGACACTTTTGGCTGCTTTTCGCCGTCGGCGTCGCCGTCATGCTCCGTATATGTATATGTATAGATATATATATAAAAGCCACGAAGAAAAATAATTCAGAGAAATGTTTTCCGACGCGCGGAATCGAACGGGCGACCTCTCGCTCCGCAGCGCGCGACGCTAACCGCTACTCCATAGGAGCGCACATGCCACAGCATACTAACGGCGAGCTATTTATATACACCATTCGCCGCTGGCGGTGCGCAGATCTCGGGGGGAATATCAGCGTGTTCTCTGCCTTACCAGCAAACCAGCGAGATGGCGCAAAGTGCGCGCTCGGCGCCCCACTCGTTGCGACGCGTTGGCTCCCCAACACCCCGACTTGTACTTTGGCCTGTAGGGCGTAGTCGCTTTTGCCCGGGTGCGTGCGCGCGCGCGCTTATCTTGGGGGGGGGGGGGGGGGGGGGCAGTTTTACGACGGGTGCTTTCGCCGGGAAGGTTGCGTTTAGGTTACAGAACGCACGAAGGTCGCTTCACTCGCTGCAGATGCGCCGTTTCCGAAAGAAGCAAGCTGTTCCAACACAGGGAAGTAACAACTGTGACACTTGTTAGCTCGCGCTCGTCCTGTGTATACCTGTTCGTATGTTTCGTGCGTCCTTCGCGCTTCAGCAGTGCGCTCCAAGTTTCGATCTGCTTGCCGTTCTTCGCTTGAAATGCCAGTTTGTTGCTATCGCATTCATTGCTTCGCCCTTGCGGCGAAACTGTTACTTTTTTTGTATGTGTTTTGAGCAGCCGACAACGCGGCAGTTATTTTTCGACATCGCTGAAGCCCGACAGGGGCGTTAAATCACGATGAAAACACGTCCATCCGTGCACTCGCGTACACGCTCGCGGGAAAACTGCTCGCCCGAGCCCGCCTGCGCTTCCGAGCCGTGGCGGCAGATGGCGTCGTCGGCGCTTTGCGCATCGCCTATAACTGAGTAATCTCAAATTGACCAGCGCTGCGCCGCTTGTTTTTGTACGTTTGTTGATAGATGGCAGCACTCTGCAAGCGATTTGTTTGTTGACCGGTGTGAGAGCAAGAATTTCTGCGCGCCCAGATAACGTTGTGACGAGGACTAATCGAAGTCGTTCGGCGGAGCAAATTCTTCAGATTGCTTTCAGCAATGATGTTAAAAGGAACCACCTTGACGACGAGGATTTTTCACTGGACGGAGAAGGCTGTGAAAGCGCAGAGTGTGACAGCGACGATGAACGATCAGCTGCTAACTCACGAGGAGCGAGTTGCACTTCACGTCCCCTCGCGCGCTAATGTTTTTTCACGCTCGTAAGTCGCTTTGATTGTATTTAATGTATACTATCCTTCAGTGAGATCAAAATAAAAACATCGTTTTTCTTGTACATTGCACGTAGCGCAATTATTGTGGATATTATCGAGCGCCGCATTCCGCCGAAACACTCGAGTTCGGAACAGGGAAGCGAAATGGTTAGTGCGATGAAACGTGCAGTCACGGCCACAATCCACGCCTATCGGCTCACTTCTCCTGTACCTCACCGGTACCTTCCGATCGGCATAGTTGTTTGACGCATTTTCACAACGTCGAAGAATTCGTCGTTGCGAAAAGCATAGGCTACGTGCGTGTTCTTTTCGATATTCATGTTTCGATCGTGCTGATCGAACCTGCGGCATCCGAGTGCAGTGAATTGCGCACGGCTTTAGTCTGAGCATGGCTGTGACACAAGCGCTACTAAATTGAATGTTAAATCAGTTGAAGAAGCAACTCCGCGTTCCTGACTGCGCAAGTAATGACGACGGCGTATGTTTGCAAACCATCGCCACGTTAAACATTCGGTCCCGTGCAGCAGCGATGACGCTACTCGCTAGCGGCTTACCATTGCGACAAATCCGTCAGGCAGGCTCGGTACACAGTATCTCGGAGTGCCGTTCAGGTCATACGTGAATTCTAGTTCATGAAGTTGTCTGCAGCACGCACAGGATTTCGCACAGCATCGCTTATGCACGGTAACGGAGCTGAAATATAACCTTTCACACCGCGGCAAATAATTAGGTGGCGAGCTTCCATGGTTTGAGAAAGCATTTCAGTCTCATATCCATTTCAGTGCAACTCATGACTTCATCCGGTGAAAGTGGCACGGGCCGTACGTCCGCACGTCCTACCTGTTCATATGCTAACAAACGGATTGACCCTCCATCGGGCGCCATCTTGAATCGTACAGCGCGCCACCTATAGTTCGTGGGCATTGCGAATACGACCATGGGTGGACAGGTCACTAAACGCAGCTATATATATATATTGGTGTTACTATTACATCTAATGTACCTCGCAGGCAGAACTTTTTGCGCAATGTTTGAATGAGGGGGGAGCACAAACTCTTAAAGGGGCCCTCCAACACTTTTCAAGACCTCATTGTTTTACATATTTTAGTAGCGGGTTCTGTAGACTGAAGGCTGAAGAAATTAGTGCAGCAAAAACGGCAGTGATAGGGGCACGCATTCCGAAGTTATTCAGCCTAGAAAATTCAAAATACAATAAAATGGACGCCTGCCCTCAACTCGATTTTTGGAGGGGTCACCTGACCACGTTTCCCTCGCCCTGTGACTTCGGGTGACTCGCCAATGAAATGAACTGAAAGCTCTTACGTACCGGAAGCTTGCATGCCATATTGCCCGTTAATTCCATCGTATTGAGACGCCGTTGCGAAGGTAACAAAAAATGTGGTGCTTGAAGAGTGAACCGCACGTGCGAAACAAGGCAGCTCGCGAACGCCTCTATAATTTTTAGGGGCGAAGCTCCTTAAAGCGGCACCCGTTCGTCCCTCGTCGTAGTCGTAGTCGTAGTGCGTAACTAGTCTTACGCTTTGACCTCCAAGGTGGTGCCGGTGGGAGATTTCTCCTGTGCGTTGTTGAACAATAAAAAATTCGCAGCGTGCGCGTTAACTAAAAGCCGAATTCTTCTGTCTCTCATTCCCCATTAGCAGCCATTGGCATTTCTCCTGTGCGTGATTAAACAATAAAAATTTTGTTCAAAACGCCGTTGATTGATGAAATAAACCAACGAAAGACGCCAGATGTTTTCTAAAAGCAAAACGAAAAGACGCCAGATGTTTCTAAAGCAAAACGAAAAGACGCCAGATGTTTCTAAAGCAAAACGAAAAGACGCCAGCTGCTTAACGAAAGACGCCAGGTGTTTTCTAAAGCAGTGGTTTTATAATCAAAACCATATCGCGATACAGGTTTGTAGTTGACGATGCTCGTTGCCGTCGGTGTGTGCTCGTATGGATAAGGATGCCGCTGCAACCAGTGCAAGAACCACTTAGCTTACATTTCACCGACCACAAAGCGGTCATAATGAAAGGACAACGGAAACCAGCAATAAAAGTTTGATAAAACATTTAATCAATCGTTTCACGTCATTTTTATCGGGCGAATTAACGGAAGAAATTTCACGGTTTAACCGATGATTACTTCCAGGAGCTTCGCCCAATCTCATCATCATTCACCTCGTGGATCTGCCGTCAATTTTTTTTTTGTAGTTTTCGTGATCTATCTTGTTGCGACGGCGTCTCTCTCAATGCTCTTACATTCAGTTTCTTCAAACAACCGCGCCTGGAGCGTTCCCGGCGCGCTTCCTCCAGTACCATGGCGTTCTGCGCATTCTTTCGCGGCGCTGCAGTTTTCAAGTTGAAAAGTTCGGAGAGCTTTACCCCCCGTATTCAGAAACGCTCCTTGACTTGAACTTGTCTTGAGACCGCCTTCAATGCAGCCCAAACGCGTTTCGAACGCGCTGTCTTTAGGCGGTGCCATGGCAGCACAAACGCGTTTCAAACGCGCTGCTTGAGGCGCAAGTCAAGTTCAAGTCAAGGAGCGTTTCTGAATACGGGGGGTTAGTCTATTCCGCGTTCAGCGAAAAAGTACGCTAAAGAAAAAAGAAATGCAATAATATTCTTTATTTTCATGCAACGCCGCAATTACATCTGACATTACATTTATCCAATGACAGGCCTGTGCCATCTATCGTCATTTCCGCCCGCAATAGTTCTGGCGAGCTCCACTACGTGTTGATGCGGTCAGCACCGATGTTTTGAAGCGTTAGAGGGCCCCTTTAAGTGCTAGCATGACATTTGGGTACATGGAGCATCAAAGCAAGGTAATATTTAAGATACACACCTGAAAACACACAAAACACTTTTTGCTATAACGGAAAACAAATCACTTTTAGAGAAAAAATAGAATGCGTCTCCCTATTGTATCGGTATCGCACCCGCTATTATAAAGAACTCTATTCATTGAGTATATATATATATATATATATATATATATATATATATATATATATATATATATATATATATATATATATATATATATATATATATATATATATATATATATATATATCTTCTCACGCGCGCGCGCGCGTGTGTGTGTGTGTGTGTGTGTGTGTGTGTCTGTCTGTCTGTCTGTCTGTGTAAAAATGCGTTTTCCTTTTTCTTCAATCTCTTTATATCCTTATTTACGGCGCACAAACGATCGCTATCGAACAACGGTGCTCTGATCGCACCATTCCTATTTTCAGTTTGTTGCGTTGAATCTTCCGGGGCACGATGCCGGGAAAATGCAGCCAGCCAGAAAAAAAAACGCCTGAAAGCATGTTCGAGAAGCTCTGAGAAATAGAATCAAAAAAGAGAAATCAATAAACGGTGCGAGCTTATAGCGGATCATGAGGAATTTCTCTGACGTGGCTTAATTAGCATTGCTAATGAATGTAAATTCTGCATTCCTTCTTTCTTTCGTGCCTGTTTTTGGGTTCGGCGTAGTCAGCAAGAATGGAGGCAGCGGGAGGAAGACGTTTTCTTTTTCTGTTTCCTTTAATTCATGAAAGCGTTCGGTCTCATGCTTCGGCCCATGCGGCCGTGGCTTCCACCTTTGGCGCCTGTGTATAAACCTGGAATGCAACGGTTCGTATCGAGTGATAAATGAACCTGGCCGACCTGAAAAATTGTTTCAACTGCGCTCCATTGATACGCACATACTATGTGCATGAAAAAACGCAAATGAGAACGTTTGCACAGAGAAAGAGAGGGAGCGCTAGGGCAGGGGCCACAAAACTGGAGTGAAAGAAAGAACGGCCATTCAGAATACAAAGGGGCATGGAGCCGTGCTCGTACAAGTTGTGTGACGAGAGACGGCAAATAGGTTGCCCAAAGAAATGAATTTCACGCCCGACGTGTTCGCACACGGCGGGCAAGCCACCGCAGCGAAATCGGGTATGGAAAGCACCAATAGATACATGTGTATTGCGGGAGTATAATTATAGCTCGCAGATTCCTTTTCTTGACAGGTGAAGACTTTCATTTATTGTTTAGGAATAACGAGAAAAAGCCTAAAGCGTTTGAGAAAGGGAAGCGGAAGCCTAAGGACGTCGTAAGCTTTTTCTTTCAATGCCAGCTGATTGCGTGAAAATGTACCGGCAGCTTTGTTTTAACAGCGGAGCTGATTATGATTGGGGTTTTTCCGGCGTTGGAGCTCGTAGTGTATCACTGCCCTGCATATTAAGGCGAAAGCCTTTAATGTCTCATGCTCACGTCAGTCCGGCGTCCGTCCGGTGTCCGTCCGTCCGTCTCCGTGCGTCCGTCTGTCCGTCCGTTTGTCTGTCTGTCCGTCCGTCCGTCCGTCCGTCTCTCTGTCTGTCCGTCCGTCCGTCTCTCTGTCCATCCGTCTGTCCGTCCGTCTGTCTATCTGTCTGTCTGTCTGTCTGTCTGTCCGTCTGTCCGTCTGTCCGTCCTCCCGTCCGTCTGTCTGTCTGTCTGTCTGTCTGTCTGTCCGTCTGTCCATCCATCTGTCCGTCCGTCTGTCTGTCTGTCTGTCTGTCTGTCCGTCCATCCGTCTGTCCGTCCGTCTGTCTGTCTGTCCGTCCGTCTGTCTGTCTGCCTGTCTGTCTGTCCGTCTGTCCGTCTGTCCGTCCGTCCGTCCGTCCGCCAGAGCTCTGGCACGGAGCCAGGTGGCCGCCGGAATGCGCAATCGGACGCCGGTCGCGTCGGACTCTACAGCGCTCGCGCCTTGCTTGCGCAGCGTCGCTGTGCCCAGCGTTTGCAATCGTTTTGACCGACGCCGTCTCAATGGACACAGGCATCCACGGAATACATTTTCGAATTTACAAAGTGTCCGTCAATTTAAGCGCTGGAACGCGGATGGCGTTTGCGCGATGCGCAAAGCGCGAGAAAATACTAACGCATGCGAACGGAGGAAGATTAGTCTCGAGTCTCGCTTCGATTCGCCGTAAAAAATTTAAAAAGAAAACACGCACACATTCGGTTTGTGTGTTATCCCAATGAGAGTGTAAAAGAAAAAAAAGACATGGCATAGTCAGTGGAATGGCCGCACGCTTTCGCCGAACACTCTATGGAATGTATAAAGTGTCCTTCAATTTTTATAGTATACCAAGGAGTTTGACGGAATGGGAAGTCAGGGTAAGGAGGAGTGATATGAAGGGGAGGTCAAGGGAAAGAAGGACGGGGCAGTGTAAAGCATAGAATAGCCATGCATAGTATAGTATATCAAAGTTTGGGAAAGGGAAGTGAGGGTGAGGATAGGTGCTGTGATCATCAGGAGGGAATGGAGCAGGGAAGGACGGCATAGTCATGCATAGCATAGTCATGCATGGTATAGTATAGCAAGTGGTGAGAAAGGAAGTGAGGGTAAAGACGAGAGAAAGGAGGAGGAGAGGGCCCCCCAGCTCCACTGTTTCGCCAGTCTTCGCACCACTCTTGCGTAGCCGACCCAACTTTTTAACAGCGAACCTGTGCCTATCCGAAAAAGACTGGTATGTGCCTGTGTGGCCTGCCAGAAAACTATCATCATCATAAACGGGTGTGTGTGACAGAAAGTGGGTTAATGCCACAATTCTCCACTGGTCCACGAGCCAAACATATGGCTGCGAAGCGACGGCGGCGAGCTGAAGAAACCGACTACGTAAAACGGCAGATTACTAAGTATCCGGAAATGCAACGGTGGCTAAAAGAGGACCCCGAAGCGATGGAGGGCCCACGCCAACGATGTTGTGCTCGTAGATCTATGAGAAGAGCGAAGGCTTGGTTTCAGCGCGAGTTTCTGTCTCTGGAGTTTGGACATCCGCGTCGCGTCTGTGACTGTCTGTGCTTTAACTCGAACCTCTCTGCGCCGAGAATCAACGTAGAAACAACCAACCATCACCTAAAGCCTAGCAACGACCTAAAAGCCACTTCGAAACAGCCTAGAAGCAAGCAGATTAGTCTTCAGAATCATCCCGTTTCGCTTTTTCAAGCCTTGTGCGGCTTAGTGCAAGCTTCGTCAATTTTTTAGTTATTGTTTTTTTTTTTTTCATTAATGAAAATGCCTTAGATGCCTCATTCAATGCGGAAATTGGCATTCGGCGTCGTCGTCCCGCGGCGTGTTGGAGAGCACTAGTGATGTCAAAAATCATCACCATGTGATGATGTCACCACGTGACTTCATATGACGTCATAGATCGCCAAAATGTGACGCCATAATGAAGTCATGGTGACGTCACTGTGAAGTTACGTGACGTAACGTCAGACGATAACGCCATCGCATCTCATCGTCGCTTGTTCAAAAGTGGGCTGATCACGGAGCAGTGCAGAAACAGGCGAGGTGCCCGCAATACTGAAGGCACTACAAGGCCACGTTAGGTCCAGAAAGCTTTGGGAAGGTGGCGGGGCAGGATCAACATAGGTAGGGCGCCTCAACGCCAGCGTTCCTTCGTACAGGCTGGTGACATCCTGTCATGTGCGACATGACTTGCATGCCATGCTCATGGCGTGCTCGCGGCCGCTTCGTTAGCTTGAGATACACCAAATTTGGTATTGAGCGACATGACTGTATGACGAACATAAATGACAAGTGGTAATATGGAAATCATGACTTGTCATGTGCGACATGACTTGCATGCCACGCTCATGGTGCGCTTGCGTCCAGTTCGCTAGCTTGATATACAGCAAAATTGGTATTGCGCGACGTGACTGTATGACGAACATAAATGACATGTCCTAACATGTAAACATGACATGCAAATTATGTAAGGCATGATTTGCTCCTTCCTGGCTGCTTCGCATTACATCGATTCCCACAGTGCGTGGGATCTGCCGGCTTTTTTTGGTTTGCTATTTTCGGTATGGATAGACGATGTGAGCGAGACCGACGCTTGGGCAAAATTCACCACCTCGCGGTGTGTTAAGGCGTTGGCAAAATTGCACTTGTATTGTAAATGCGCCGAATGGGACAGACGCGTAGCAGTACGCGTTGCAGGTGCTAATCGCGGAGGCCGCATTAATGATGAATTACTTTACTTTACCGCTGCAAGAGGGCGACACTACCCCGCTGACCAAGAGCATTGTAAGAGGAAAGTGTGAGATATAAAAGGCGCGTTTGTACAGCAGTTAAAGTCTGCGGCCGTTGCGCTGTAGATAGCGTGCTCGGAACTTGTAGCGGCGGACCGAGAGGTCATCGGTTCAATGCCCGTTGACGGAACTTTTTTCTTTGACATGTGATTGCATACATTTTTTTGACGTCGTTTCCGTGACGGAAATACGTCCCTGAAGTCTTAGTGGACCCCGGCATACAACAATTTCGTGTTGAAATTCGGCATATCCCATGAACTATGGGGATCGGTTTCATGCGAAGCAGTCAGCGAGTGCCTGTCTATGAGATATTTCTTATTTTCATTCAGACAGGTTTTACGGGGTATATCGACGTGTCTTTGTAAATGAAGTAGTAGTGTGCAAATCGTGCGCTCACTAGGCGCGTCGACTACACTGGCGTTTAGAGGGAAATTTATGACTTGACGCAACGTCAGTAGTCACGTTAGGGCATGGACGTAAATTTTATCGAAATGAAGTGCACGCTGCGGTGCGATGATGTGAATACCATTCGTTAGCGCATTCCTCCATCGCCGAGCAACGCTTGATGATAGCTTGCTGAGTCATGTGAGTGCATATGTAATGTTTATGAGATGGTTGTAAAAGCGGAGCTGACACTGAAGCCACAATTGATGTTAACCCGACATGGCGCCTGTATAAAAGGAGTACATATGCAATGTTTATCACCTTTTTATGAATTTCGATAGCTAGCACGGTAACCACAATGGACGTTACGCCGACTTGATGTCTGCATAGTGCCTTTTCCAAAGCAGATTCAAGACCTTGCGTGGTTCTGTGGTAGAATACATGACTGCCACACGAAATGCTTGGGTTCGATTCCTGCTGGGATCCTGATTTTTATTCTTTGCATTCGTCGGATCGACGCGGCCGATTCCAGATTTTTTTTAACCCTCTCGCGTTTGAATGATGGATGTCTGTTGTCGCCGTTCCTGGGTAGACACAATCTTTAAAGGGACCCTGAAACGGTTTTGACGATTTTGTACAAACACATTGAGCCAATAGACCAAGTCCTAAGGCTCATTTACAGACTAATTTAAGCTCTCTGCGTACACTGTGTAATTGATTACAACGCTATAAAGCTGCGAATCGCTGCAGATCACTGCGGCTCAGCCCAACGCGTTTTCAACCGCCCCTCCCCAGTATGACACGCAGTCTGCGCACGATCTGATTGGCTGCGGTGTGCGCGCACGAAAAATTGGCTGGTAGGGTGGCGGCACCTGTCGGAGCAGATATCAACCCCTCCGCGATGTCTCTGTTGCCAGACGGCGTGCGTGCTGCCGGGCGCACTGGGGCTATGGTCTCCGAGATGCACGCAACCTGTCGGCGTGCAGTCTCAGAGGTCATCACCGGGCGAAGCTCAAATCATCGAGTGTGCTCACATGAGCTCTGCGATCGCCAGCGATGCCAGCGTGTATCATGAGTTGAGGAGGCAAGGCAGGGGTAAGAAGGAGGGTATGATATAATTGGCCGTAGCCGCCTTGGTACACGGCGTGCAGCGAAATTTGTGGTGCCAATGTTTCGATGATGCTCTAGCCTAAACGCTGACAAAGCTTCAAATAACCGTTAACCGTTTCAGGGTCCCTTTAAGGCTCATACCCGCATATCGCAGCCCGTGGTACACGGGTATGTGACACACATGACTGAAGGAAATAGTTTCATGACGTACACGACATGATTTTCACGTTATTTATGTCGTGACCAGACACTTATGTTCGTCATACCCTCGTGCCCTGCTATGCCGATTTTGGTCTATACCAAGTAATGAGGCAACCGCGAGAGCACCCAGACGTAGGGGGGCCAGGTAGGTAGATAAGTAGATAAAAGCACTCAAAGTACCTTTGGTTCCCTAAGGATTGCTTCGAATTTAAAAACTCAATTCTTAGTGAGCTGCTTTTGGTCATTAACAAAATTTCATTGAATGATACAAATATATACTACTAAGGAGGCCGCCATCGACATAATTGTATTCATGCGGAAAGTTGTTAGGTAAAGCATAAAAAGCGTCACGTGTAATACTATTGCATGCATAACACGCATATATCTGTTGTTGTCCCAGTGCATGCTGCTTAAAACTGACTGTCCCTTTTTTATAGTATTATCAAACACTATTTAACAAATGCTCTGTGTATGAAAAATCACCTCAAAGTGTGATTGTCGATGAAGTTCTCTCTCTCTTTCTATCGTGATATATATATATATATATATCACGGCCGGCAAGTGTGGTAGGTTTGCCCCCCCCACTCCAGAAATAGTTGGTACGCCACTGCGCGCACTGCCAAACCCAAGAGACTTCAGACTGTTTCCTGTGCGCCGGCCATGGAGGAAGGAATACTAAGGAGAGGCCCTGACGTCACATTCGTGAAGCCTCCACCTCGCAAACACCCGCATTGCCTCCTAGCGAAGGAGCAGCTAAGCATTTTGCGATTTCCGTCGCGTCGTTTGCAAGCGCATGCGCGCACCGACCGAGTTGGCGAGTCGCGGAGCTTTTGCAGCTTTTTTTTTTTTTCGCCGTGAAAGCAGCGCAGTGGATTCACTCGTGCTGCTCCTTCTGTGTTTGTTTTTAGGAAAGCTACGCAATGCCCAGCTGTTGCGTATACCCCGTGCAAATCGCGTGCACTGCGGGAAGCACCGGGTGTCACTGTTCACGTGTACAGTACGTACGATCGCTTCATTGCTGATCACTAATGCATGGTACTTGCATGCGAAGAAGCTCTCAGATGTACGCTCTGTTGGTTCTTACGTATTGTGTCAACTCAGAACACACGTGAACTTCTGTTTTTGGTGTCTGGCGCACTGTCATAACACACGCCGTAGGCATCGTACCGCGTGTTTGGGGGGTTGTGTCGTTCGTTCGGAAGGGCAATAAACTTTTACTGTCGTTATCGGACTACGTGATGTATGTATTTTGCGGTCTTTGCGCGCTGCATGATAGTAGTTGTGTGCACAGTGGAATTACAAACTTTGCGTGTACCATCGCGTATACAATACGGCGGTGTCCTTTTTTCAACGTAAAGTTTCGTCAAATACTAAGTTGGCGTTGCGCCGAATAGGAAGAAAGGCCTAACGCCCAGCAGAACGCGCAAGTCACTGCCAGGTGAGTTCGAACAGAACGATGCAGGGGCTGAATGTTTTGGATTACGGCACGTACCGCTACTTTCTGTACTGTTGCACAAAAACGCTCCTCGAAGAATTTCAGCTCGCAGCGCGCGGGCCTACCACACACGAACAGCCTGGTAAACGTGTACACGCAACATTTTGCTGCTTGCAAACCGCACAAAACGCGCTAAATTCATGTCGGTACAACAAATCTGCGCATAAGCGAACCAGCGTGGAGAGCACGCCGCGGGGCGTCTGCTGTTTTGTTTGCCCCATATCGGTTTGTTTGCCCCGTAAATCTGACGTCACTTCCGCCACACTTTTCGCAATGCATTGGGATACGACAGGGCCTCTCCTGAGTTTTCCTTCCTCCATGGCGCCGGCCTAACCTCTCCCGCCAGGCGGCGCCGCTGGTGCCACCGCTGCAGAGCCGTATATGGAGAGAGTCTGGTGAATGGGCGGGACAGTGACGTCGCGGCGCAGCGATGACGCCGGCCACGTCACCGCCTCGCCTCCGCTTCGGCGCCGTCCGCCATATTTACGCTATCTGCACGACGGCTCCCTAGCCTAGCGTGCTGACGCGCTGTTCGTGCGTAAACTGTAGCGCCACTAAACAAATTGTCAAGTCAAGATAGTGCAGGATTGCTGTAATTCAACTTTAATGAAGAGTATGGACAGGACTCGATGTGCGATAACATTCAAAAAATAGAAATACTTGCTCATAAAGCTGTGTACGCGGACTCTCAGCCGACTACATTCTGAGTAGAACGTGCGGCGCTTTTTAACACGATTAAAGAGCTCGTTTCGCAAAAATTCCGGTGTCTACGTCAGTGTCACTATCGGTTTCTTTAGTTGTGAGCGAAAAAGCAGCGTTGACAGTGAGGTAGATGCAATACGAGGTAGATGCAATGAAGACAGGAGCCCGAGGGCGTTGCACTTTGACCTTCCTTGCGGCACAGTGTAGGTCTCCGCCGAGAAGCGGAAGCAATCTGCAGCGTTTGCAAGGCGATAGTGTGCGCGCGCAAGTGTGTGTGTGTGTGTGTGTGTGTGTGTGTGTGTGTGTGTGTGTGTGTGTGTTTGTGTGTGTGTGTGCGTGTGTTTGTGTGTGTGCGTGTGTGAGTGAGTGTGCACGTGTGCGCAAGCATGTGTGCACGTGTGCGCAAGCATGTGTGCGCGCGCGCATGTGCACGTGTGTCATGTGTGTACGGCCGCGCGTGTGTTCGCTTGCGTGTGGGCGCTCGCACGCATAGACGCACGCACACACACACACGTCGTGCGAGCGCACACGCACGCACACTTCGCGCGAACGCACACGCACGCACACGTCGCGCGAGCACACAGACGCACACATGCCGCGCGAGCACACGCACGCACACGGATGTTTTGAATACGAAGAGCTGCCGCTTCTCGTTTTGTTTGGAAGCCTAAACGATCGTACTCCTTCAGAGCTATGATTTCAGCAAACAAGCGCGCAACAACAACCTATTCACGCAACCATTTCACTCAAAAACCCAGGATAAATATGCAAGCCCCCCGCGCGCTGATCCGAGGGGATGATGGCCTCCGACACTCCCCGCGGCTTCGCCGCGGCCGCCATGGGGATTGGTTGAACGTCACGAAATTTCGGCGGCGCGTGGAGAGCGGCGAGATGAAGGAATCGCCAAACTCTCCCGAAGGCTATATATGGCTCTGCACCGCGCTAAGCCAATGGCTCAGCCCACCCCGCACGTGCACAACGCTACATCTCGCTCAGCAGCTGTTAAAGGGACCGACAACTGCCCAGGACATGAAATGAGATGACTCCACTGATGGAAAGATTGTCCGCTGCATTGACTCAAACCACCCCTGTTTTTTTCGAGAAAGGTGGATTTATATTTTTATTTCTTCACTGAAAGTCGTGAAAAATGACCTTTGGCGCCTCTGGCGGCAAAAACATCACCGATCCGATGTACCGGCCACGTGACCATTGATTGCTTACGCGGTCGACGATATTTTATTAGTATTGAAATATTGTTCGTTTCTTTATATTAGAAGATATTACTCCATAAAATTGTACATATAGGCCTGCGTTAGTAGTATGCATTAAAGTGGCGCTGCCTTGGCGTGACGTAATGATCCCATGCTCGTCAGCGCATTTTGAGCGACATTTCAGCGTGATCATGCAACCGTGCACGTTGTTTCCAGGTCGCTAAGATTTTGGAGCGACATAGTTTTTCTACCTTCATTTCGTGTCAGAAATGACGCGCACTGCTACTTGCCGCGGCCGTGTATATGCGTACTGACTTTTTCGATTACTTGGCTTGGCTCATGTATCGAGAGAGTAACGACGCCGATACAAGCCACCCAGAGCACAGACGCGGGCAACCTTGGGTGCAGGCACACACAACGCGGTACAAACACAGAGAAGGTGTATAATGTCACATCATCGCACTGTAACAGCTTGTTATTTTCAAAAATAGCTGAAAAGCTCAAAATAAAGGTGTTTAGGCATAGTTACAGGAACTCCAGCGAAATCAGAATGACGACAGCTTTCACAAATCGCAAGCAGGGCTGGCGGCATCGCTATCAATTCTCAGCGTTGCTGGAGGAAAGGTACATCTGTGTTTAGAGCCTTTCAGATCGAAAAATACTGCTTGTAAAATAACTACGTGCTTTCGGAATTCACTACTGCAGCTACAAACACTACGAAGGGTGAGCTTTCTGTCGCGCCGTAAAAAAATGGTTCTAGAAAAATCAGTTGTCGGTCCCTTTAAACCTAACTGCGGCTAATCCGCGAGACGCGCGTGTGCCGTGAGGTCCAAACCACCTTACAGGGGTTAATATCACCCCCACTCAGTTGACCTGTGCTCACACGACAGTGACTGTTTCTGCCGTACGGAAACTAAGTTAGGTACAGTCGACACGAAGTGTGCTGTTCAACAGCACTTCGGTTGTACACACGGCTGGCCCAGCAAGAACAATAACAAAGCGTCCGCTATACCAGCTGTCTCATGTCGGTCGTACTTTACCAGCGGAAGCTTTCGGAAAAGTTTAAAAAGCGTCACTTTTATCTCTAAATCGCGCAATGCATCCAACGGGGCCGCTTACGATAGAGCTTAAACTGCGTGTATTTGTGAAGTGCCTGCCGCATGGGCGAGCTACCATTGGCAGTCGAGTGCTTGTGCAGTCTCGCTAGTGTCTGCGCATTTCCACACATCGCGAGATGACCTATTTAATAGCGAAGCTGTTCTTGGTCGAGGCTTTCATATCCGGGGACCGTCGTAGATCGTAAATCATAATGAGATTTACCCTCAGAAAGCGGGCACTTCTCACTACGGATATGTGCCACTCCTCCCACGACACCCACTACTGACCACTCCCACAACTCACCACTTCGCCCACTGCTCCTCACACCACTCACTACTCCCACAACTGACCCTCGTGCTCACTACTCCTGCCCCCACTTCAGTTACCCACTTCATGCCACATCGTTCCCACTTCATTCAACCCCACTGCACGCCACCAGCTTCGCCGTTTCATCAGTGTCCGCCAAGCGGAGCTGGCTGATCTCTTTTTTTTTTGTACTACGGCGTAAGAGAACAGACGCAGAAAAGCCACAATTTCCATCGCGTCCTTGGCTGCATATAAAAGTAAAAAATACCCCCATTAAACCTTACGCGCAAGTAAACTTCAAAAAAGTAGGCTTAACCCTTAACGAAACTGTATACTCGGAGAGGTTTTTGGCAGTATATTATGCAACTAGTCCGTTCGGTTAAAGAAGTCGCCACGATGATATTTTGCAGCGAAAGCTGTTACAGAAAACATGATCCGATTTTTGTGGCATAGTTGTCCACCGCAGCCACCGCCGCCGTTGCCGCTGCCTACAACCGCTATCCCGCACACTGCACTCTAAGAAAAAAAAAGAGTCAAAAGAGGGTTACAAAACCATGACCCCCTTCGGGTATTCACTTGACCCCTTTTAGAAGGTGGACGCAGAGAAAGAGAGTTGGCAATTCGAGAGGAGTCACAGAACTCTCGTGAAGCGCGTTTCGATTGGCTTGCGTGATGAAGGCGCCGCCGTATACCCCATACATATCGCGCGTTTGCCGTTCGGCGCCATTGAGGGGGGCCCGCCTCTCGCTCTGGCGTCGCAACGTCGCCGCCGGCGCGGTCGCGAGGGCGGAGGCGCCTACTCGCCTACTCCTCCATGCCTGCCTACGCCCTGCTGCCTCCTCTCTCCGTGTTTAGGAATGCGTCAGAGAACATCGCTTTGGTTGCGCTGGTCCCGCGACCGGCGCGACTTGTAGTGTTGAGTTCGAGCGAACATGCGGATCTGCGGTGGCGGTCACGCCAGGCTCCGTGCTCGAAGTGACGCTTGCAGTGAGGAATATTCTTGGAGTTGCGGACACGGACAACATGCGCCTGTTAACGGTGAGTGTACTGCTTTCGTATGTACTAATTACACAGCTTTAGCTGGGCGTCTGCAGCAGCTCTGCGGAAGTAAGCTGCGGAAGCAGGCTTCCAGCTATTTCCAACAGTAGCCTGCGTCCGCGGGGCTGTTGCAGGATGTCCAGTTAAAACAGTCACTTAAAGAGTTGAGACCGCTATGCGCGTTGTTGTGTAAGTGATTGCATGGCTCATAAAATGAGTGATGCAATCACTTATCAAGGGCGATTACTTTCTGATCGCACATTGTGTCTGAACAGCTGAAAGTGCTTGATATCGTTTTGAGATGCGCTTTAGTCTACGTCATAATAACATATCCATCGATACTCGAGTGTGCAGCGTGCTGCCACCCGTAAAAACGTGACAAAAGAGTCTATGTACAGAGACGCACTGTATATAATGACGTTCGGCTTTACAACAGAATCAAGTAAATATACGTGACTGTGGGAGCTATGTGCAGTAATTCTAGCATATGCAATGTCTGATGTCAACGTAGACGGCGTCCGCGCGCGTTGCTGTCGTTCGGGCGCTCGTACAACTGAGTAGTTAAGGGTGGATTACGTTTGTAGAACATGCGTTCAGTAACCGCTCACGGCATGCCCCTGTCTGCGGGAGGATGCGCTTGGTTGTGGCAATATGCCGGTGCAAAGCCGGCCTTATTCTGGAAGCACTCTTTGAAGCGATTTATCAGAAAAGGAGTGCTTTCATTCGTGCATAACCACTGCCTATCGCGGAACGAGGTTCGCGCCTATTATACGTGGGAATTTGTTATCGTTGCGAAATTATTTAAAACGAAACACTCTTGTCAGATATGTGTAGAGTAACGGTGTGTTGAACAAAGGATGGTTTAAATAAAATTAATCAGTCTGTGTGTTTGTGTGTTGGTTATTCCCAGAATCTCGGATCGCTTCTCCAGTTCCTTCACTCCAGTTGACAGCCACACTCGGGGAAACGAAGGTGTCGCTGTGGTCTGGCGCTTAATTCACCACTAGTGATGGGAAAATGAACGGCGGCGTTCGCAATGTCAACGATGCAGTCGGCCCTACATTTCCTGTGGTTGGACAAGACGACGTAGGAAAAGAGGTGAGTGGCACTTACGCAAAGAAGCTTATACCAATTGCGTTTGTTGTTTTAAAAGAGTCTCACATCATCTTGTGCTGCAATTTTGTCACCAAGTGACATGTTACAAAAAACTATTTGGAAGTTGTGTTTTACACGATAACGGCATAAAACATGGTTGCTTATCATGCCTGTTTGCATTTGTTGTTTTGTTGTGAGCCTTCATTATGTTTGTGTAAATCACTTATTGTGTAGGTTTTGCAAACTCTTACTACGATTCCGTTTTCTCATCATCATATTACTTTTTTTCTTTTCAGGTACCATTTTTCATGGCTGCTCACGCTGAACAGGAGCGACAACATTTCAAGTCACAAGTCCGATTCCTCCAGCCGTCACGACTTTTTGATTTACTCATAATCATAAGGAATAAATATGGAAACATGATGCCGATGTCTGAAGTTTATTTTACACGACATGACACTATGCACATCATAGTCACACATTTTCGCGCTTTCTGTATTACTCTGCTGGAAATGGTGTGTTGTTTTGACGAGTTTTATTAAAATAATGTTAAAATTGAACGATTCTATTTTTGCAGTTGCTGGGCACAACGGCAAGTATTATTGGAGTTGCTTGAAATGAATACTTCACTATTTCCAGCAGTAGTCGCGCAATAGTAGAGCTAGGGTCAACTGAGTAGCTTAAAATAGCCGTAGAGTCGCTTGACGCTTCGTTGGGTGTCGTTTGACCTACATAGGAGCGTCACCGGCAAGAATCGTATGACTCCCTCAGAAGTGGTACTGTGATCCTTCGCAAAAGAGTCCTTGAACTCTTCCTAAGAGGGTCCCGGGACTATCCGAGAGCGCGCCGACTGTGACCCACCAAGAGAGTCACCGTGTCTCTCCAAAGAGAGTCGTATATGTGGCAAGTGAGAACCCTTCGAAAAGAGTCACACATGATCTCTTTTTTCTTGGAGTGTGAGAGAGAAATCCATGATCGACCGAGATTTGAAACCGAGCCCTCTGCGTGGCAGTTGAGTCGGTCGAATGTTCTGCCACAGGCCACGCCACTTCTTGGAACTCTTTCTCGAAAACGCCCTGTACAGCTGTCATGTTGCGCAATGAATAGAGTTAACATACGTAATATAGCGTGGTAGAAGAGTAAAATTACACAGGGCGTCACACAATGTGAACAGATTAACCAGAGGGCAACTTAAAGCGTCCCACCCGTTACAAATGGCAAAGCCCTAATGCTTCATCGTCATCAGCCACAACATCAGCAAAGTGCACGCAATGCCTTCAGTTGCGTACCGGGTACCTCGCTTCTCCGCAAAATGACGAATAATCGCGTTGTGGGTATCTTCTTACTTCGCAGTATTACGATACTTTATGCATAGAGGGTACCTTGCAACTGTACCAGCTGTTCTTGCAGTCATGGAGGAAAGAAAAAAAGTCGGAAGCGAGCGTCGCCTGAAGATTTTGAAGTCCAGCCATTAAAATATGCGTGCTAAATGCGTGCTCATTTTTTCCTGTTAATAAAGAAAGCCCGCGAAATATGAAAAATAACTCATGAGAAAGCAGCGCCCTCAAATAAGCTTACTGCAAGCAACCGCTTTGCCTCTTTTTCGTTCACAGCGATCCGCACATTAGCAAGGTACAGGTCGGGCACCAACAACTATTTTGCAGGGATTCCTTCCACTCAGTTGTACGTCACTATCATTATCCTTATCACACGGCCAATTGTTCTCATTGCTAACGCGTCCGGTGCACGGTTCTGATTACAGCCTGACTGCGTAAGATCAAAGCGGCGAGTCTCTTCGCACGGGAAGTGGCAGATAGCGCGACCCGTATTTTTTTCTTTTTGCATTTTTTTTTCATTGATACTGGCTACCTCTAAATAAGCCTGTTTGAGAGCTGTGCTTGCTTTTGCGGGTTATTGCGGGTGGGAGCGCAGTCACGTGTTATTTTTGATATTTCGCGGGATTTCATTATTAACAGGAAAAAATGAGCACGCAATTAGTACGTTGTTGAAAGTAGCACAGAAACATTTCCTTTTTTTATGCCCACATATACCTCATTGACATTTTGATAATTAGGTGTGTACTTTCGGAGTTACGAATATAATTATGGCTAATTATTGGCTTCTCATTAACGAAAAAAATTAGTAGCGGCTAATACAGTATACTGGGAACAATATGCACTAGGTCTGCTTCGCGTAACGCCATTCCTCTTTTTTTAAATCGTGCTGCGTGATAGCTGGGATACTCTGTATACGGGGTGGCCGGTGCACGGTTGTGCTGCGCGTTGTCTCTCTCGGGCGAGGGAGCGTTTCCATAGTCAACGCGTGCCGTTCGCTCCCTCTAGCCACGCGGCGAGCGCTGAGGCGGTGGCGAGAGAGCGAACTCTCTCTTGGCGAAAGGAGGTGGTCTCTCTCTGGTACTCAAGCGAATCGACAGCCGGAGACGATGCACGTCGACACCCCAAGGTGCTTCGTCCCTAAAAGGAGATGGAGCGTCATGAGAAACGAGCACGAACGCGGGGAGCAAGCGGCTTCGGAAGAGGTTGGCTTGTGGATGCTAGGCGTGCTCCCTCCTGTTTTTTTTTCTTTCCTCCATGCTTGCAGTAGTCCCCACTATACAGTCGAACCCACTTATAACAACACTCAAGTGCCACGAAAATTTCATTGTTATAACCGATAATTCCTATAAACGGGTTGCACAAAAAAAAAAGCAAAATAGGGAAATGGCAGGTTGTTTTGAGAAAACTATAATATCGGATGGGATATGCCAACAGACATCAGTGACAAGGATGACAAAAAGCTGCCTATTTTTCGGACAAGTTTGAAAATTCAGATGTTTTCACGGGACCGCCAAAAGCCCCATAGAGGCAATGTATGACAACGCCTGAAGTTTCGTGAGCTGAAACTGTTCTCAGTCTCAACTCTTTACTCAAACTGCATGTTTTAATAGAATCCACCACCGCTCCCGCGCCGTAGGGGGATTTCAAAAGACAGCTTTGACGCAATGCCACACCGCTATGGGGTGAAGCATATTGCAAATCCGAAGGGGCGCTGGGATACGTTGGGGTTGTGGGTGGAGGTTCAGCAGCTTGAATTTCTTGGTTTCTTCTTTCTTTTCAAGGATTTCGCGTTCCATTACCTTTCCGCACGGACACCCAAGAACCACAATTCATTGTTATAACCGATAATGCGGCAGGTGGGCATTGCTGTAAGCGGGTTATTTCACCATAGAAAACATACTAAAGTTTACGGTGTAACAGCTTCTGATTGTTATAACCGATATATTGTTAACCGGTATTGTTATAACCGGTATAGTTATAAGTGGGTTCTACAGTATAGTAGTGATTACGATGGGCTCTA
>JALIZH010022970.1:0-60329 GCA_030522465.1 Rhipicephalus appendiculatus
GCAGCTATAGTGTATATCACCTTTAGTCGTTGACGTTACAAAGAGAAATCTGGGAAAATTTACGATATACAAGACGGTGCAGCGATTTGTACGCGTCGCGCCCTTACAAGAACATGTGAACGATGGCAACACGCCAGAAGTGCTGCGGCGAAAACAGCATTTCGTCCGTGACGCTATCAGGCCGCCCTCGCGCACTGCAGTGGTCTAGTAGATTCTCCTCCTCAAACACTTTTTTCTCGGTGGATACGGCAGGTGTTGCAGGACGACGGTTTTGGATGCGAAGCATCTTATGCTCGGGGCTGTGTCCCGCGTTCGGCGTCCCGCGTCCGGTCACTTTCATGAAGTGGAGAAGCACCCACTATGCGAACCAGAACACTGTAGTACAATAAGGCCGTCAACCACCACCACAGTTACCAGAGTCCATAGCCGAGAGCACAGTGGCTGCTTAGCAATGGCTAGGCATGTGGTGGGTGCAAGCAAAGAATAACAAGCACTACCGGTGGTGTCTGTCGCCCACGTTGACTCCATTCCTTGATCTTGCTTGCATGTGCTTGCGGAGGCTTTGTCCGTCCCTCCTTCCCGCGTCCCGCACCCCCTCTCCTCTCCAACGCTCCCCCCTTTTCTCCCTCTAGGAATCCTCTACTCCACGGAGCGGCGCCCGCGTCCCGTTGACTCCCATTCCTTGATCGTGCTTGCATGTGCTTGCGGGGGCTTTGTCCGTCCCTCCTTCCCGTCCCACACTCCCAGAGCGCATGCGCGTCCCCTCCCCTCCCCTCTCTCTCCTCTCCTAAGCTCCCATCCGTTCTTTTCTCTAGAAATCATCTACTGTACCGAGCGGCGCCCGCGTCCCGCACCCCCCACAGCGCATGCGCGTCCCCTCCCCCCTCTCTCTCCTCTCCTACGGTCGCCCCCGTTCTCTCCTCTAGGAATTCTCTACTCTATGGAGCGGCGCGCACGACAGGTGCTCTCTTCTCTCCTACGCTCCCCCCCCCCCTTTCCCTACTCTAGAAATCCTCTACTCTACGGAGCGGCGCCCGCGTTCCACACCACCACAGCGCATGCGCGTCCCCTCCCCCTCTATGTCCTCTACTACGGTCCCCCCCCCCCCCCTCGTTCTCTCCTCTAAGAATCCTTTACTTAAACTACGGAGCGGCGCGCACGACAGGTGGTGCGACAGCTGCATACTCCGCGGTATGAAAATGACGTTCCGTCATTTCATACAGCGGTATGAACATTTCATAGTTTCCGCGGTACGAAAATGACGGAGCGCGCGCGCCTCATTCTCTCTCCTGTGCAGCGCCGCGATGAGCGCCCGGGCCTCTGCCGCGAAACGGGAGTGACGACGTTTCTCCCGCTCAAGCCAGCCATCTCCCCGCTGCTTCGCATCCACACATGGTTCCCTTTAACGGGAGATGGGGAAATTTTTTAAGGGCGAAGCTCCCTTTTGGCATCGCCTGGGCGGTTCTCGGTTGTCGATGCATTCCCGAGTAGCCAGTAGCGTCTCCCTTAGCATACAATAGATGGCGCTGTCCCATAGAGATGCATGCAAACTGAAGTTGGGTGACAATATACTAGATGGCGTCAGTGGTTTGGTAGCGTCTCCCTTAGCATACAATAGATGGCGCTGTCCCATAGAGATGCATGCAAACTGCAGTTGGGTGACGATATACTAGATGGCGTCAGTGGTTTTTCGTATACGTTGATGATTAAAGATGATAGATGGCGCTGTTATACTAAGACAATGCGCTGTGACAGTACGTGATATGTATCGCCCTCTCCTCTCCTACGCTTCTCCCTCTTTCTCCTCTCCTACGGTCCCCCCCTCCTATCTTGCCTCGCGGCGCCGACGCAGGCAGCGCCGCGAGGCAGCGTCTTGATTGAAAAAACCGACTGCTCGCGCTGCACAACCGTTCACTGACCACCGCGGTCCCCCCCGTTCTCCCCTCTAGGAATCCTCTACGGAGCAGCGCGCACGACAGATGGTGTGACAGCTGCATACTCCGCTGGGGGTGCCACGGTATACGTCGGTATAAAAGTGACGGAGCGCGCGCGCCTCATTCTCTCTCCTGTGCAATGCCGCGATGAGCGCCCGGACGGCTGCCGTGAAATGAGAGCGGCGACGTTCCTCCCCGCTCAAGCTAATTATCTCCCCGCTGCTTCGCATCCACACATGGTTCCCTTTAGCGGGAGATGGGGAGTTTTTTAGGGGGCGAAGCTCCTCTTAGTCTAACCTTGTCAGGCGTAACGCGTAACCCCTAGTATCGCCTGCCATCTCGGAGGCCATGATAAGAGATGACCATTTCTCGTCTCATTTCCTAGATGGCGTTACTCTGCCGCTACTCTCCGAATTGCCGCTACTCTCCGATTGGCTGCTGCGCGCTTTGCCTGAGTGCGCGGCGATCGAGTGCCTCTCTCAGTCTCCTGGATCGTCGCCGTACGTGTCGAATCGTTGGTGGGGCATGGACGAAGCGAAGCAGCGGGCGCGGAGGGCCGCCGCTTCTCGGGCTCGCCTTTCGGGGTCCGCTGCTCTCGCTGCTCGGAGTGCACGTTGGCGCCACTAGCTGTGCACTTCTCCGACCACAAGTGCGTAATATATAAAGGTAACTTGAAATCTCAATAAAAGTTTGCTTCACCGTACCTCACGTTTTTGCATGATGATTTTATCGGGCGAACTTCTCGGAGGGTTAACGGCATCAATCATAACCTCTCAAGCTTCGCCCACCTCACCATCATTCACCTCGTGGATATGCTGTGATTTTTTTCCCTGCCTCTCGCTCGCGTGCATGTCGAGGTGCCCTTTGAAACTCTCACTACTGAGACCGCGGTTTGGGGCAGTCTTCCACAGGAACCTAGTTTATAATAGGGGCGCATCGATGCGCGCCGCAGCTTCCAGGGTGGGGACACGTTGCGACACATTCCGCGCCGCCGTTTCTTCCTGGCGCAACATATTCGCTCTAAAGTGTCAGGCCGGAGTGCAGTGGCTAGCGCGGGGACGGTGCTGCAAACGCATTGGTGTTTCAGTTATAAGAACATTTCTTTGACCGCTATGACAGGCTGCTGTGTGCCAGTGTATATTGGTTCACATGCGAATGGCCAACGGATGTTTCGCTTCCCTCGTAAGAGCGAGCGAAGAAAAAAGATGGGAGGCGCAAGTGAAACGCAACCGCTGGCATCCGGCAGACAGCTCCAAGGTATGGTAAGGCAGTTGCTGATTTGGCGTAGCCTTGTGACTGTGCATTTTTTATCGCTGGCCGTAAGCATGCTGCTGAACATATTGATGCAAGAATTTAATACTTGCCTCGCTATAGCTTCATAGCATAATCATTGTGTTTTGTAAGGCGTCCCCCCTTTTTCGCATTTAAGAGCAATCGTTACCTACTAGCCCAAATGACTGTTTTGGTCCATTGTGCGAAGCTGCTATTTCAGAGGGTGAACAGAAACTTGGCCAGCTAGCCTATGCCTACATAAAAAATTTAAGCTTACATAAGCCTAGTTAAGACAAGTTGATCATAGCTCAGGCTAATTAAGCTTAGTCAAGCCAATCAATACTAAGTGATACCAATTAAGCCGCCGGATTAAGCTAAGTTAAGCATAGAAAAATTCTAGTTATGCCAGTGTACCCCGGACTAGCTTAAGAATGATCAATCTAATCAACACTAGGCGATACGAATCAGAAGTGATCGATGCTTATCAAGTCAGATTTGACCGGACAATTGTGGATTATGTCGGATTACGCTAATCCGGACCAATATTAGATGGCCTAGCCATGAGGTAGATTAGACCTGACTGGGTTAAGTTATTTTGGCTTAAACCAGATTTTGATAATATGGATGAAGCTAATCCCGAATAAGCTAATCCTGAACAAGTCAATTATGCGCAAGTAGAGAACACCTAGCCAGTTGGATGACTGAGTATGGCTACATAAGCCAATCCAGATTAGCCCGCATTAGGCTAATCCCTATTAAGGTAATCTTGAACAAGTCAATTTTGAGTAAGTTCAGATTTCCTAGCCAGTTGGATGACTGAATGCGGCTCGATTAAGCCAACTCTGATTAGCCCGGATTAAGCAAATCCGGACTGACCCGACCAAAGCATCCCTGACAAACCCGTGTGAAGTTAGACACTTACCTGTTCCCCCTCAAATCTACGCGAACCTGAGACATGCCATCGCGAAGCTAACCACTAGCTAACCAATTTTAATATACATGAAGTTAATAAACGATCGCTAGGGCACTATGGCCGGGTCATATATGTCATGACATATATGAATGCATGACATGATTTACATGCCATGACCAGTCATTAATTTTCTTCATACGCTCTTGTCATGCCATGCCAATTTTGGTATTCATCAAGTTAATAAAACAGCCCCTAGAGCAACATGGGCGAGTAATGTACGTCATGACGTACATGACATGCATGAAATGATTTTCATGTCATGACCAATCAGTTATGTTCGTCATACGCTAGCTCTTGTCATGCCATGCCAATTTTGGTACATATCAAGTTAATCAAACGGCTGCAAGAGCATGACGACCTAGGCAGCCAGTTTGATAGACAGACCAATAGATACGCTCAAAATGCCTTTGTTTTAGCAGAAAATGCGTCGCATTTAATAATAAATGCCTAACCTAGTGGTCACAAACAATAACTGGGCAAGCCGTATACTCTCAGAGGAGATTAATTGAGGCAAATTTTCGCACATTTTACTAACAGCGCTACATCACTGCATGCCAGGCACTGCCAGCGAACAGGAACGTTTGAACCAAGATGGCGCCACGAACACAAGTGGGAGCACCAGCACCGAACTTAAGAACGAGGAGGACGGTTATTTCCCTTGACAACGGTTTGCACACGTGACGTATCCTTGTACACGGCCTGCATCTCCCACACGGCACGCATCACTCTGTGGTCACTCCTTCAACGGTCTATCCGTTCATCGTGAAGCGCCTATTGGGCTCCGTTACTCCTGTTTCGGGTAATTTTGCCTTAGAGTGTATGTTATGTGCTCTGTAGGACGGATGCCTCTACCACTGACCTCCAGTTTACCCTACCTATTCTGCTTGAGCTAATTCCATTTTATGCCTGCAAATTTCTTGACTTCGTCGCATCAGCTCACCCTTTCCTTTCCTCGCTTCCGTGGGCATCATTAAAAAGTTTACAAAGTAGAAGTAACTATAGCTTTCATTACTCATCCAGAATGAGTAAAAATGCATGTTATTAGGCTGCAGCAAATTGACGATAGTTTTGATAATGTCATCATTACAAATTATCATGCAGAAAAATACACCGATTGAAATATTCACAAGGCGAGCACACTTTATGTGCTGTAACAACGCATCTTAACAACGCGTCTCAAAAGGCATTCTTCCTTATGTAACGTGATGTCAAATATTACTATTTCTTTTTCCAAGCTGCTATTCATTGCTTCATGGTTATTTTATTGCATATTTTTACAGAACGCGAAAGTGCAGCCTCTGCTGCATTACAGACCTATGGAATAATGCGTGGTAAGAAGAAACCGCTTTTGTCACCTGAGCGTGCCCGACAAGCTGAAACGGAGCACGAAGTACATGCCCGCATCATGCGCATTTCTCAATAATTGCGGTAAAGCACAGCCAATTGCTGGGAAAGCAGCATAAATATGAGCTGAGGGGTAGTATGCAGTACTGCGAAGTACAACGTAACCTAACGGGTAAATATTAGCGATGTTAAAATAAGGATGCGTAGCATTCCTAAGTCGTCGCGCGTTCGAATGTTCGAACTTGTCCGAATATTCGCCTCTTTAACCAAACATTTGGCCGTGACCGATTATTCGCTAAAATGTGAATATTCATTTTTCGAATCGAATATTCTTCGAATCAGAAAAATATTTTTATTCAGTCCATACTGGAATTTTGTAATATACGCATACATCTACAGAAAAGCTTCCGCTTGGACGGGTAGCGTGCTGCGGAAGCACGAGTGAAGGAAGGAGAAAAAGCGCAGTACGCTACCAGTTCAATGATATTAACTAGCCTGCAAAAAGGTCCTATTGCAACAACTTTCACTTGTGATTCTAGGGTCAGAGCGAGATGAATGTGTACCTCTTTGCTTGGATAGTCAGCCTTTGAAAGGAATTCATGGACCTTTAAAATAACATTTTAAGGTTTTCGCAAATCCTTGCAAAGGTAGCCAGACACTGTCTCCGTGGTATACAAGGATACACACTTGGCAAACATTAGTTCGAGCGGTGGTACCGATGAAAATTTTCAATCATTAAGCTGCTTAGCACGACCATGTCTGCCGCCAGCAAGCGTCCATTGCACGGAAATTAATACGGTACACTTATACTTAGGGAAGACGCTATGGTGTACTTACTGAAAGTGTAGCTCGCTGTCTTCGGAAACTCAAGGACCATGCACACGTCATCTGCGTACTGTACAGTGTGTTCTCCAAAAGAGTAGTTCGCTGGAAAAACGTTTAATGTAAGAGGCAGTGGATTTTTGCGAATGAACCAGGGAAAAATGGACAAAAATTAAGTGCAAACATAAAGAGATCAAGTCTTTCTGTACGCTACTCTACAATGGAATGATGAGAGCTGTCGATCATGGAATGACGATTGCTGCAGCCAAAGATTCGACAAGGCAACTTTTCATTGGGGCATCAACCAATTTCCTTATCAGCAATTTTATGCACACCGAGCTGAACCTTCCACATTTTCATGTGAGAGAAGAGGAGAAAAAAAAAACTTATGTGCGATAGAGCGTAACAGACTTAGGTTTCCTTCTCTACGCATTGGCAACAAAACACGGTCAATGAAGCGACGCATGACAGTACAACCAGTCTGCACGTGATGTGCACTGATCAGTTATTGTGATGATGAACAAGCTGAATAATCAGCGCCTTTGTCGGTTAGTGCGTGCTCAAATAGAGTTTGCTCGCAAGTGACAGGTTATCCGTGCAACAACTATGCAAGTGTACACACCAAAAAGCACTTACAAAAAAAAAAACACACAAAGAGGGTTTTAGCGAAAACTGCGCCGCATGGCGCCCATATATATCCACAACTAAGGCTGGTGATGCTCAGATGGGCACGCTTCAAAGTGCGTTTGTGCTTTCTTTAATACCTCTTGACACGGTGTTAAACTTGTAGATAAGGTAAGACTCGCGGATTTCACAATCATGATGAGAATGAAAGCAGTACTTAAGTGTAGTGGCCCCAATTTTTTCGAAATATTGCCCTGGTCAGCGAATATTCTTTGATAGCAATACGTTAGAAAGCGTGTTAGCATGCTATCTGCAGCTATTAAAGCGTATTAGAAACGACGTTTCACTTTGGCCAATGTAGATTTCAGCAGACGCCGTACTCAAGCATGTATACGTATAACGTTAAGCTACCGCAAGCGAAGGTGCCACGATTTTTCAGAGTTGGGTTTGAAGACGTGCTAATAATAATAATAACAACAATATCTCGGGTTTTAAGCGCCAAAACCACGATATGATTATGAGGCCACGCCGTAGTGGAGCGCAACGGAAATTTTAACCATATGGTGTTCTTTAACGTGCACTGACATCGCACAGTGCACGGGCCTCTAGCATCTCGCCTCCATCGAAATGCGACCACCGCGACGTGCTAATAACTTTCTAGGTGTGTAGCACGTGCCTCTTCGCCTCTTCTCCAATTCACGTCATATTAATGTTTTTTACAGCGAAAGCTGTATATGGCTAGGAGAAACGAAAAACCGCTCGGCATCTGTCACGAGCGGTCTCCATTGGCTGTGCTATCAGTTACAATACTTGAGCAAGCCTCTTCAGCTCGCGCGCCATTGACGCGCGAGCTTGGTTACGACGCTTGCGGTCAACGCGCCACGGCTTCTCTGGCGCGCCGAAAAAACGGCGTTGCGGGCAGAACAGAGGCCGTGACGCGATTAGGAGCGCGTTCGCCAGGGGCGAACGCCCGCTTTGGGCGAGAGCTCCAGCGGCACTTTGGCTTCGGCTGCGACGTCTGTGACCGCCTGTGCTCCGACCACAACCTGGCAACGATAATTGTGGAAGGCTTCAAAGTGCAGCGTCGGGTTGAACCGGACTGCTGGAAACACTACCGCACATTTCAGCTTCGCTGGTTAACCATTTGTACGGAGTGCTTGGGCGGTGATTTTTTTATTAGCACCTTCTTCATTCCGAGAAAATATTACAAACTTAATATATGTAACACATCAATATAGCAGTGTTCTGAATCAAAGGCACGGGCCAAAGAGTCAGTGTAATGATGCAGTTCGAAGGTTATAGAAGTCGCAAGTGTACATGCAGCCTTTAATAATTGGTTCGAGCTTAGTGGCTTCGTCTTTGCTTCATTGTTCCAGCTTGAAGTTAAAGCTTCTGATGCATAAAGCTTCTGATTCATTTTAAAGTTCGCTGGTAAAAAATAGGCAAATGCAATCTACCCTGCACTCAACAAAAAAGAGAAAAAAAAACGAGTCAGGGTCACGGCATCTTGACCTCTCTCCGCCTCTCTTCCGGTTATCCACTTGACCCCTTTTGGAAGGTAGAATCAGAAAAAGAGAGTTCGAATTCCTGCAAGAGTCACTTGGCACTCGTGAAGCGCATTTCGATTGGCTTCCGTGATGAAGGCGCCGCCGCATATTCCGTACATATCACGCGTTTTGGCGTTCGGCGCCGTTGTGGCGCCATGGCTCGCCGACGGAGGCGGGCGCCCCTGTGGCGCGGCGCCTTCGCTTCCTCTCTCCGTCTGCTGTGCCCTTTGCAATGCGTTGTGTGGAATGCGTGGGCGCGTGGACAGCATGGTTTGCATGTGTTGCAGTCCTGTTTACGAGAGAACATGCGCACCTTCAGTTGCGGTCACGCCACATTGTACGCGGAGGCTCCGTGCTCGAAGCGACGCTTCGAGGGCGGCATATTCATGGAAATGCGGACACGGACAACGTGCGCCTGTTAACGGCGAGTGTACTACTTTCGTAGGTACTAATTATACAGCTCTAGCTGGGCGTCTGCAGCAGCACTGCAGAAGTTGGCTGCCAGCCATTTCAACAGCAGCCTGCGTCCGCGAGGCTGTTGAGGATGCCAAACTAAAACTGTCCGTTAGCGAGTTTTGAAGCCGTTATGCGCGTTGTTGTACAAGCTCTCGTAAAATGAGCGATACAATCAATTATCAAGGTCGATTATTTGCTGATCGCACACTGCGTCTGCACTGCTGAAGGTGATAGATGTCGTTTTGAGATGCTCTTTAGTCTGTGTCATAATAAGTTTTTCATCGATATTGAGTGTGCAACGTGCTTCCGCGCGTCGAAACGTGAAAAGGAAAAATTAAAATCTTTGTACAGAGCACTTAGACGCACTATATATAACCCTTTTTGTTGGCTTAGAGACGGTGTTTTGAGGTGCAGATATAGTACGATGCTTCAACTGGACACGCCTAGTCAGGGAAGGTGAAAAGCTCTAGACTTTCGACGGCGCGCGTTGTTGGGGTCACAGCCGTGCACCCACTTCCCTCGTTTCTGTTTGCTGTTTTCGTAATTTGCGTACATCTGCGATGATTTTCGGCGTTATAATAGAATCGAGTGAGTGTACGTGAACTTTGGGAGCCGTGTGCGGTAATTGGAGCATACGACACGCCTTCTCTCGTGTTGGGCGTGCTTCGGGTGCTCCTATTCGCATGTGTTTATCTGTGTAATTAATGATGGGTTACATTTGTAAACCACGCAGTCAGTAACCGCTCACGGCGTGCTCCTGACGGCCGGAGGATGCGCGTGGGAGTCGGAATATGCCGACGCAAAGACGGGCTTATTCCGGGAGCAAATTTTGAAGCTATTTCTTAGGAAAAAAAAGCGCTTTCATTCATACATAGCTTGCGCCTATGGCGAAACGAGGTTCCCGCCTTCTTTTACGTGAAAATTTGTTTTTGCTGCGAAATTATTTAAAACTAAACACTCGTGTCAGATGTTTGTAAAGAGTTACAGTGTGTTGCACAAACGGTCGTTTTAAATCCAAAGAATCAGTCTGCGGGTGTTAGTTATTCGCAGAATCCCGGATCGCCTCTTCACTCGACTTGACAACCACACTGGGAGAAACGAAGCTGCCGCTATGGTCTGGCGCCTCACCAGTCGTGATGAGAAAATCAAAAGCAGCTTTCGCCCTTGTCAACGAGGCAGTTGGTCCTACGTCTCCTTTGGTTGGAAAGACGATGCAGGAAAAGAAGTGAGTGGCAGCCACGCAAAGGAGCCTAAACCAATTCCGTTGGTTCTTCAAAAGAGGCTCACATCATCTTTTGCTGCAAGTTTGTTGCCAAGGTGACATGCAGGGAGAGAACAGCTGCGCCATTTGAGCCAACGTGTGCCAAATTTGTTCACCTGCGCCATCCTGCGACGAATCACCCCTTGTTGCGCCAAATTCGTTTATCAACGCCGTACTGCGCCGCAGCACGTGAATTTAGCCGCAAGGTGCGACAGCCATCAAGCCCCGTGCCCGAAAACGTGGCTGAAACATCCGGATTTCGGTTTCATCGAAACAGTTATAGTTTCGGTTTCGTCAAGACTGTGATAACTCGAGCAGCAGCTGTGAACATTGATTCTAAGGGCGCGGTCACGATCGCTGGCGCGCTATCAACGTGCTGCGCTCTCAACGCGAAGAAACTGCGGGAAAAGAGCATCTCTCCATGGCGCTGCCGTATTCTCTTACACCAGCGTTTTGTAGAGTTACGTGATATCGAATCCAAAAGAGTTAACTGCCAGCCTTACTTAGTATAACATTACAATTTGTTGCTATCGCATGCATTGCTTCGCCTTTGAGGTGAAACTGTGATTTTTTTTAACTTGATGGCAGCGTTCAGAAAAAAAAAAAAGATGACGGTAACGGTGCTCAAAAGAAGCGAGAGTAGCAAAGACAGGTGCACAGGACTGCTAATAGAGCGCACACGCATATTCTCGTTTATTTCACCGATGTGCTCCGTTATACGGCGCTTATCGACAAGGTGGTTGATGCTCGCGCGTTCAGGTTTAAACAAAAAAATAGATGGTTGCACGTAGCTAAAAAAGTCATAGTTTAAACGCAAGGGCGAAGCAATGAATGCAATAGCAACAAATTGTAATGTTATACGAAGTGAGGCTGGCAGCTAGCTCTTTTGGATCTGATCTCACGCTACTCTACAAAACGCTGGGGTAAGAGAATAGCGACCATTTCCACGGAGAGCAACACTATTCGCACAGTCTCTTCGCGATAAGAGCGCAGCACGTAGAAGGGTATGCGAGCCACCCACTGATGGCTGCCGAGCTATTGCGCCCGCCAGCGATCGCGACCGCGCCCTTCGAAACAGGTTAGTATGGGAGGGAAAGAGGGTTTGACGATTATGACTGTGTGGTCATGACATGAATAATGTGAAATCCCGTCGCGTACGACGTGAAACCCATTCCACCGGACACGTGTGGCACATACCCGTACATCAAGGGCCGCGATATGCGGATATGCGCCACAGGAGTTTGAAAATTTATATCTTCCGCGGAACAGCGAGAACAGACATTGGTAATTTAAATGCGAGGGCGTTAAGGAAAACCGACATTGGCAGCGTTGACCCGACGAATGCAAAAAAGAATACATGTTATGGTCTCAGCAGTAATCTAACCCAAGCATTCTGGGTGGCAATCAAGTATACTCTACCGCACAGCCACACCAGGTCTCGGAACTCCTTTGGAAAGAGACCCTGTGCAGGCGTAATGTTGGCGAAGCGTCAATTGTGGTTGCAGTGCTGGCAGGCTGCCCATCTAATTTTATAAACATTACATATGTACTCCAGTCATACAGGCACCACGTCGAGTTAGCGTCAATTGTTCTTAAGCGCCATCCAGTGAAGTTTGTCTAAGTGTTAACGTAGACAAACTTCAGTGGTGCAGGGAGCTAACACCCTTGCAAGCACAAGCTCTACATTTCAGCTTACCGCTTCTGGTGTTGGTAATACCCATGCTGCTCTTGGCATCATAAAGCAACCGTAAACAACTGGTTATATAAAACATATGCGACTGTTCAACATAAATGTCTGTACGCATAACATTTGCACATAAGTTTAGCGTCATGAAGTCGAGAGTTTGGCGGAAACCCCGCCTGGCCGGGGAAAAGACATTGACGAAGGAAACACAGCGCAGACCAAAAGTAAAAATATATTCTTAAAAAAAGACGTTTCGGGCTCCCGTGTGGGAGCCGAAACGTCTTTTTTAAGAATATGTTTTTACTTTTTGGTCGGCGCTGTGTTGCCTTCGTCAAGTTTAGCGTCATTTCGCAATGTTTCGCTCAACAAAAAAAATTACACCACAGTCACCTTCTCTCCATATGCCTCGCATGACATCGATTTGCATGGTACGTCGGATCTGCCGAATTTTTTTTTTCTTAGAGTCTGCGTCTCTTGAATTTGATTTTTTCCTACCTCCTATACCTTCCCTTTTTTTTCCCCAGGAACAGGACTTTACCAGAATGTCATTTGTACTCCCAACACAAATGAAATAATTGAATTCTTACCTCTGCTGCTTAGAAGAGTGATATCAACCTGCGTGTA
The DNA here is from genome assembly GCA_030522465.1 of Rhipicephalus appendiculatus. Lineage (NCBI taxonomy): Eukaryota > Metazoa > Arthropoda > Arachnida > Ixodida > Ixodidae > Rhipicephalus > Rhipicephalus appendiculatus. The sequence goes on from JALIZH010022970.1 coordinate 12,542, forward strand.
ATCGCCTGTTCTCCGTATGACATCATATTTATATGTGAGGTTCCTGTACAGCATTTTAACAAGCAGTGATTTCTGCGTCAACTTTCCTGAACCGCTGGCGGTTCTTCTGAAACAGCTGAACAAACGACGATCTTCTCTACAACCAAGTTTCGTATACGTACCCGGGATGTTTGTCCGAAGTTCCATTGCTGAAATAGAGAAAATAACAGTGAAATTAAAGATCAGTCTTACCACAAGGGCGAGGCGATGAATACGATATCAACAAATTGTAATGTTATACGACTTAAAGCTATAGCAGATAACTCTTTTGTATCCGATCTCGTGTAACTCTACGAAATGCTGCTGGAAGGGAATAAGGCCGCTCCAGCAAGCGAAGCGGTATTCTGAGTGTCTGTCGTTTAAACGCAACGTTACCAGAATAGACCCTAGTAACGTTGTTTCAACGCGAGGTAAGCGAACCGGGAAAACCCGTGCGCCAGCGCTAGCGACCACGCCGTTAGGGTCCGCGTTCGCAGTTACTGCTCAAGTGACGCAACACCCCACCTTCCCTCGGCGCCCCTAATTGCTCCTTTGCCCTACGAAAGATGGGCGGGGCGTTTCCAATCTACTTGAGGACCAATGGTCGGTAGGCCTCCCATGCGAGTTGATGTTAACGCATGCGCCCTCCGTGTGACCAAGATGGCCGGCTCCTTTTGATCTCTGCTTCATCTGCGTTGGCGATGTTATCGATTTGTACTTTATACAGAACATGACGGCGACGCTGACGGTGACCACAAAAAATTGTCGACAGTGTTCATATAATTGCTATCACAATAACAGGAAGCATCCAAAAGCACTGGCTTTTTTGCAGCGAAAGCTGTTATGAGATCACAACAAGGGTCGTTTTTGCGCCGTAGTTGTCCTCCGCCGCCGCCGGTGTCCGTAACCACTATCGCGCGAAATAAGAAAAAAAACTAAATAAATAAAAAAGTACCTATGACAGAATGGGAATCGAATCCGGGCCCTCTGCGTGGCAGCCCGGCACTCTACCACTGAGCTACGCCGGTGCTTGAAACTGCGTAGCCAAATGACCCTATGCAGGCTTCATGTCGGGTAAGGAATCGCGTTAACATGTGTAATAAAGCGTTTTAGAACAGCAAAGTAACAACCAGGCGTCACACAATGCGAATAGCGTAACGACTGGGTCGTTCAATGCTCAAACACCTTACAAAAGCCTGAGGCATAATTCTCCATCGTCGTCAGCACAGCTCAACAAACTGCTCATAATGCGTTACAAGTGTATAGCGGGTACCTCGCTTTTCCGAAAAATGACGAATAATGGCACAGTGGACGCTTCCCCACTACACAAAAATTATCATGATTCATGGCGTAGTGGGTACCATGCAAGTGTGCTTGTAGTAGCTGCCCCAAGAGTGTTTGAAAACGGCTCTTGAAAGGCCGTTCTTCCAGCTTTCGCTGTGACTGTGCTGCGTGTTCCGCACAAGCCTGGCATTTTTTTTAGTGTCGAATTCAAAGCTATCTATCTATCTATCTATCTATCTATCTATCTATCTATCTATCTATCTATCTATCTATCTATCTATCTATCTATCTATCTATCTATCTATCTATCTATCTATCTATCTATCTATCTATGTAGCCGCGTACGTCTGGGTGCTCTTGCGATCGCCTCGTTAACGTGGGGTAGACCAAGAGAGAGAGACAGAGAGATAATTTATTGGAAGGCAGAGAGGTCGGCCTGAGCTAGTGCGCTCTAGCCTGCTACTCTGCACAGGGGGATAAGGGAGAGGGAGAAAAAGACTGATGAGGGGGTGATGATGGAGAGAGAAAAAACTTGTGCGTACATACAAAAACCACCTAACAAAATGGCTTCGCTAAAGCACCCTGTCCAGTCCTGTAGTCTTTAGAAAATCTATCACAGCCGCGATAGCAGTTGCTGATTTCGCCTGGTCGCACATTGCTGACAGAATTGCAGTCTCACTTAGTGTTGCCACACCGATGCCTGGCAATGTTGAAGCGAGCGCATTCCGTTGAGACACGTATAAAGGGCAGTCGCACAACAGATGTGTAAAAGTCTCATCTACTCGGCAGTGCTCACAGTCCCGGCTGTCCACACGGCCGATAAGGTGCGCGTAGCGTCGTGTGAAGGCGACGCCCAGTCGAATCCTGTGTAGCAAACTGGCGTGGTTTCGGTTTATTTTAGCCGGGAGGCGAAAAGTCATGCGAGGGTCTGTTTCCCGTCAGCAAGCTTAACACGAACGCTCCGGCGCGTGACGTGGGACGAGTTTGACTGATGCCAGGCGCGAAGCGCTGGGCGCTGTTGTCGAGATAATACCTCGGTATGCTTGGATAGTATGTCGGCATGCATGGGTAACATCTCGGCAACAGCACCCAAAGCTACACGGCGGTAGCGTCAATCAAACTGTTTCAGGAAACGCTGCGGGAGCATTTGTGTTATGCTTGCTGACGTCAGTACATCCACCAGCAAACATCGTGTATAGCTTATGAAGGCGGAATCCTTCGATACCTCATCAAACCGGAATATTGACCGTCGGCGTCCCGCCTCAGCGGTGTCAGATAAGTTGGATTTAAGCGCCTGTCCTGTGTTCGTCTTGTCTATGTCCCCGTTTCATAGCGCTCGTCTGTTTCGCATCAAGTATGAACCAACTTGCCCAAACACACGTCTTGCTAAGCCAAATTTCAGCACGAGCAATGCAAGAAAATCACCATCACGTGATGACGTCACCATATGACGTAATCATGACGTCACGGATTGCCCAAATTAGTGACGTCGTTATGACGTCGCCATGAAGCCCCCATAACGTGATGTCACATGATGACGTGTTCACACGACATGATCGCTTTACACAGCCTCCATGATCGTTGGGCCGATCAAGGAGGCTGTGCTAAACCGCATTAGATACAGAAAGTTTTTGGAGCGGGGCGGGGAAAATCAATAAAATGAGTGACATGAAGAAGAAGAAGGTGTCTTTCGCCTTCCGGTCATCTTATAGGGAATAAACAAGGAACCCTGTGAGTTTTTATATCCAACGTATCTAAACAATGACCCAAGTATCTGCAGCCCATAATGTACATGTTGTGCACGGGGCCGACGATCAAGAGGTCGCAGAGGAACGTTCTGAGATGGTATCGCACGAGGCAGCGCCTTTTCCATCTTGCGAGAAATACGCACCATTAGGCAGCGGGAAGGGGCGCGCAGACGATCGTCTCAGTGCGCGCTTTCTGCTACTCAACATCACAGCACCGACGCAGTAGCGAAATTCGTCGTCGTTGAGGTGCTTGTTCTACACATGACTCGTGGTCGACCGCTGCTTGCCGGTTCTTAGCATCACAACCCACTCTTCACGCAGTCTCTTGTCACACGGGCATCGGTGCAGGCTTACACCGGACTCCACTGCGTACGTCCGGCACTGCGGCACCGAGCTGTAAGCGCAGCATGTTGATCGCTTTTTCGGAGGCAGCCAGTTCTATTACAATTGGTTCAGTTGTGTACAAAATGAGTGAAAACTTCCGCATTCGTACGGACCGTAGCGCAGGTGAAGCTTGAAACTCGTAGCGCAGGTGAAGCTTGAAACACAAACAGCCGACGCGGCCGCTGAGACCACGTGATCCTGCCAAGCACCTCACGCTGACAGTGGCGCCGGCGTTTCCAGTGGTGGGCATCGAGGCCAAGATATAGCCAAACATGCAACACTGTGAGCGCATTAAGTTAGGCGAAAAGCAGAGCGCATTCATTTTGGCCAAAAAGCGGTGAGCCATCATAGAATGGAATGGAATGGAAAAACTTTATTCCAGTCCGTTGGGGCGTGAACTTGCGACGGTCCGTTGAGGATGGGCGAGTCTGTTAGGTGACTAAATATTACGTAACCTATGCCTAACAAGTAGCCACTGGACTTAAATTGGGTAACGTCACGTAACAACCAGTCATGCAACTAAAAATCACGTAACATCACGTAATAACTATTCATGTTACTAAAAATTACACAACGCCACAAACATCTACTCATGTGACTAAAAATCACGTAACGTTTACTCACATCACATAACAGGTGCACATCAAAATCACATCACATAACAGGTGCTCACGTGACAGCTCTAGCCAAGCCTAGCCTAAGCCTAGCCATACTTAGTGCTACTAGCAAAAACTTAGCATCTCGAGCGAAAGCTCGGCATTACTAGCAAAACTTAGCTTGGTCGAACCTATAGCTCCACTAATGGTTCCAGCCTTGCGCCACTAGTGTAAGCCGCGCACTTTCTTGACGCGATAGCGTTAAAACTCGTTTCACAGAAATACCGGTGTCGGTGACAGCGCTGGTGTCGGCGTTGTTGATCGTGAGCGAAAAAATCATTATCGTGTCTGTGACCGAAAAATCGAGAAAGATGGAAATAGAATAATAAAAAATCCTCCGTACGAGTGAGAATCGAACCCAGGCCGTCTGTCTGACGAGCAGCTGGTCTACCACAGAGCCGTGCTATTGCTTCACACTGCTTCAGGAAAAAAAAAAAAAAAAAACGCTATATGAATGTCATGTAGTGGAAGGAGTCTCCTTTTAACGCATGTAATATTGCGTGACAGAAGCGTAGAACCGCACTAGACGTCAAAAAATGTGAATTGCGCCACGAGTGGGTTTTTGAAAGGTCCACCTAACACAAAGCGCTCAAACATATTTAATCATCATCAGCTGCAAAAGCCTCCAACAAAGTGAGCAGCTGCGTAGGTTCGCGTGTTGCCTTACGGACGCGTAGTGGGCCCTTCGCCTGACTCTCAAAAGGAAGAATTATGGCGGAGTGGGCAGTTAACAACTGTACTTATAGTAGTCATTCTAGGATAATTTGAAACGACCGATGGTATGCGAAAAGTCGTTCGTCGCCTAACGGCACGGTTGAGGTATGCAGCGAGAACCGAAGCCAGGCAAGCAATTGAGAAGGCGATGCGTACGGGGCCTGATTACGCTGTTGCGTTCTACTCTTGAATGGGAAGCTCCAGCGTCCTCGAAGTTTTTTATTTTTTATTTGCATCTACCTAGAACTTTCTCTCACGGATAACGCTGATTTTTCGCTCACAACCAGTGTTGTACACGTTCCTTTAAAACAGGGAACGAAAGCTCGTTCCTCGTTCCTTCACAATTTCGGAACGAGTTCCCGTTACAAGTTCCTCAAATGCAAAAGGAACTCGTTACAGTTAAATTTCCAAAATTGGAACGTGTCGTTACATTAACGTTGCAATTCATGTTTTAATAAATATATGGTGTCGGATAATTCTGAGGCAAAATAAAGTGAGTAATTTAAAGCTCCCATCAAGCTACATATATCAAACGAATTTAACATTGCCGAGAGCAAGTTATACATATGTAAAGAAATCTAAAGTAAACGCTCCAAGACAATTTTTTTCATACATATAATTGCAACTTTCGTGCTCGTCTATTTCAAGTCCAACACATGTGCCACTTTTCAACGTCGTTCTTCAAAGGCGCAGTCAGGATACTACACTTCTCATATTCAAATAGAAATCTTCACCAATGCGGCAATATAATTGAACTTCTTGCACAGGAAATCGCATCGAAAGGGACAATACTTAGGCGTTTAATGAATGCTGATTGAATATTTCAGTGTGAGCAGAAAATGATGTTCAAGATACACATTTGCACCGTAGTAAAGTCCCCTGTTCACAGTCAGCGAACATATTTCTGTATATTTCGTGCTTCCTCTTTCCATATTTCCTTCTCTTTGTTGCCTTTCGTTCTCTTATTTTTCTTTCCCTTTCTTTATATATTTTCGCTATCTCTCTCTCTCTGTCTGTCTCTCTGTGTACGTTCGCTGGCCTTCCTTATTTTTTCTTTTTCTTTTTCTCTGCGTCTATATACTCGTTTTCCCCTCCTCCTTTCGCTCCTCCTCACCATCACTAATCTCTCCCACCCCCTTGATATACTGTACTATACAAAGATATGCTATACTCTTCTAGCGTACGCATATGTTGCAGAAAGACGCATAGCCAATAATTTCCTCAAGATCCTACTTCATTAGTATATGGTCACTAAGCTAAGAGATGCATACGAGCAAATGGAAAGTCAGCCAGAATGGTATATTGCATTGGTGAAGTTTTCATCCTTACCATCGTTCTAGTGTAGAATGGGAAATGACAGTTATTTGATGTATTCGCTCTAGAGATGACTGCGAATTCTTCAGTACTATGTGTTATTCGTTGGGCCGCGATACGAGCAAAATGAACATATTAGTTCCCTGCCCGTATTGAATTCTTAAAAGTGACATGCCTATGCTGAATAAATTCCATCAAAGAAAAAAAAACTTCCCCATCTCCCGCTAAAGGGAACCATGTGTGGATGCGAAGCAGCGGGGGAGATTGTTAGCATGAGCGGGAGAAACATCGACGCTCTCATTTCACGGCAGCGGTCCGGGCGCTCATCGCGGCGCTGCACAGGAGAGAGAATGAAGTGCTGCACACATGGTGCGAATTCGGATGCGATTTGCCGTACGGCTGTTCGTGCCAACAGCCGCATCCGACAGACGTCCAACAGGTTCCAACAGCATGCGGCGCCGATTCGCACGCCGCGCGGGCATCCAACCTGCTGAATGTTGCCGCGCGGCTACCGCTCCGGTCTGGCGGCCGCAGCCAATGGCAGCGCGGGAGCTCGACCAGCGGCGCCACTGGTGGCGCCCGTGCCAACCTGTGCCGCTGGTTCGTTCCTCGCCGCTGCGATGGCTCACTCAGATCGTCCTGGTATTTGTGGATGTCGCCGTTGTCGGTGGCATGAAAAACATTGGATAAACTGTTTCTGACGTGAAATACCTCATGATTGAATAAAGTAATGCTTGCAGTGTGCCATTTCCTCAAGGCGACGTCCGTATCCGAACCACCAACGAGATAGTGAGCCGTGATGGACGGCCGTTTCACAGGTAAACATTGACACCGGCCGTCTCGCTTCGTTCCCACCCTTGCTCTTCACATCGAGGCCGTCGATAACACCAATTGCGCGTGTAAACGCGTCATATAAGAGCACAAGCTTTTATCGGGTTGGCAAAAATAAGCGCTCGACAATCTGCTCGCGTTTGAACTCGAGCGGCGCTACCGAGAGCGTCCGCCTAGCTAGGCCTACGCTCGTAGTCGTGAGTGAATGTGAGCTGTTGCGATGATTGTAGCTCGCGAAGGCGTAGTTTTGTTGGCAATGTTCTTAGAGAACGAAGCATGGCTGTGTGAGGTTGTTTGTTTTGTACTAAATGTAGAGGATACGATGTTTTCCGAGCGTGCAAGCTGAGGTGCCGTGTGTGGGCGGAGCCTGCGCGCTGATTGCTCGTTCGCCCCATGTGTCGTGAATCGTCGTACGCCGCGTGCGGCACCGCACGTCGGATCGGATGCCGAATCACACCATGTGTCCAGCGCTTGAGGCGCGCGCGCTCCGTCATTTTCATACCGCGCAACTACCGTGGCGCCAGTATGCAGCTGTGACACCACCTGTCGCGCCGCTCCGTAGAGGATTCCTAGAGGAGAGGACGGGGGGACCGTAGGAGAGGAGAGAGAGTGCATGCGCTGTGGGGGTGTGGGACGCGGGAGCCGCTCCGTAGAGTAGAGGATAACTAGAGGAGACAGGGGAGAGGATGAGCTGTAGGAATGTGGGACGCGGGCGCCGCTCCGTAGAGTAGATGATTCCTAGAGTAGAGAAAGGGAGTGAGCGTAGGAGAGGATAGGGGGAGGGGCCGGGCATGCGCTGTGGGGGTGTGGGACGCGGGGGCCGCTCCGTAGAGTACAGGATTCCTAGAGGAGAGAAAGGGGGTGAGCGTAGAAGAGAGAGGGGGAGGGGACGCGCATGCGCTGTGGTGGTGCGGGACGCGGGAAGGAGGGACGGACTAAGCCCCCTCCAAACACATGCAAGCAAGATCAAAGAACGGGGTCAACCTGGGCGACAGACACCACGTGCCTAGCCATTGCTAAGCAGCCTCTCTGTGCTCTCGGCCATGACTCTGATGATTGTAGTAGTGGTTGACGGCCTTCATATTACTACAGTGTTCTGGTTCGTATAATGGGTGCTTCCCTACTTCATGAAAGTGGCCGGACGCGGGATGGACAAAGCCCCGAGCATAAGATACTTCGCATCTAAAAAACTAGATAGCCGAGTGGTTACGACGCTCGCCTTCAGATCGTAGATAGGCGGTGTCGAATCTCGCCTCGCCGAAAACTTTTTGTAGCCGAGAATTTATCTCTTTCTCTATATCCCTTCCTCTCGCTCTCTCTGTGCTCGTTCTGTTAACCCATCAGAGTTGCATTCCACGCCGGACAAATCAGCGCCCGGGCTCTCGGAGAGAAGCAGAAGAGGATGGCGATGACGAGGAGAGTGCGCACCGGTTCATGATGACGATAATTTTCTTTCTACGACACATGGAAACCTCGATCACAGCCTAATTAGACCTTTCTTTTCAATTTACAGCACTTACCAATAAGCTGCTAAAGCTTGTCAATAGATACCATTAATTGAAACATGAGACTGTAAAAAATCAACTTTTCATCCCACACGTGGTCAGTCGGCGTTTTTTGCTTCCCGCGCCGCCGGCGGGTGCCTTGAAGTTTTTTTAAAAAACCAGGATGCATCGTAGTCACGTGATAGGCGAGCGCTATATTTTAGCGCCTCACAGGGTCGCCCTCCGCCTTGTTCTGCATGATGTGCTGCGTGCGTGCGCCTGTTGAATGCCGCGGAACGTTTACAGAAGGAACGCGTTCCCGCTACCGTTCCTGCTTAAAGGTAACGAGTTACCGTTACAGTTTTACCTATCCTGAATGGAACGGTGGCGTTCCTCCGTTCCTGCCAAAAGGAACTAGTTCCTGGAACGTCGTTCCTTGGAACGCCGTTCCGTACAACACTGCTCACAACCAACGACGCCGACACCGAGACAGCGGAATTTCTGTGAAACGAGCTCTTTAAGGCTCTCGCGTTAAAAAAGCCAGACCAACTACCCCCAAAGTATTACGAGCGAATGTCTACTGCTTGTGTCGACCTGACCTCTTTCAGCGCGGCGACTTGTTATCAGAAATGAGCGAACTTATCCGGGAAAAAAATCGACGTAATTATTTTTTAACTTGCGCACGCCGGAGGATAACTCTCAGCTACTTAGACCCAGTGACAGACTGGGTACTTCTAACGAGATTGACTTCACACATAAACAATCACGTGCGTGTGCGTCAGTTAGATTATCGCAGCCTATATCTCCAACGAATAAATATAACTGTTAAAATGTTCGATCAGCGGGATTTGAACTCCGTGCCTATAATACCTGACGCTCAATGCTCTATCACTCGTTGGGCGCATGCCTCATACATACAGCGGTATAGAACAAATGTCCTGCACACAAGCAAGCACATACACTCGTTTCATTCACAAAAACGCGCCATTCACTTTAGCTAGTTTGTGCTGTAATTTTTTGCACGCGCGCGGCAAAAAACAAAACCATTGTCACATCCATTTTCGCTCACCATTACCAGTATATCCTGATTGTTTAAGTGAAGCGATGAAACCTAACAACAATGATCAGATCTTGTGACTTGATGATTACTGTGACGTGAGACTGAAAAAATCGACACGAGGTTGTAGAAAAAAGACGAAATAAATGTTTTGCACTCGCCTGGTCCTGTGTGGTGGTACCCAGAATTTGCTTCTTCGAATAAATGATTGATCGGTTTCATTGTTGACAAATTTTGATTTCATGCATTTGTAGTTCTCTTTTATCCATAAGTGTTCTGACACAAGCATCAGTACAAGGTCGTAGGGACTGCCTAGCAGCTGGTAGAGAGAGTAATGGAAATAAAGTTGTAGTTGAAGAACATTTCGAAAGTATACTCTTGTTGAGCACATTGCGGTATTCTGTAAATTCATGTGGATTACCTGAGAACGTGGCCATTACATGCCGAACAAGTTGCAGCACTCAGTTAGCTAGCGAACAAATCATTAGTGAACTTTTGCAGCGATGCTCTTATGTGCTAGGATCAAGCACTGCATTTAGGCAATATGAAACATGGCAACAACTGCGACAGAACCACCACGCAGTTTTGGAGACGCGCGCTATGGCAGACACTTTGAATATAATGTCTGAATTCGTTTCATTCCTGTAGCTTCACGCGCGCGTATATGATTATGTTTGCATGTCGCCTTAAGAAAACACCGCGTCAGCGATATCGACTTCGACTCAACATGGCGCTCACCTGCACAAAAGGCGTCACCACACTGCTCCCAGGTAAGGCGGCACTGACTTCGAGGCAGCTTCATTCAGACTAGTTAACAGGGCTTGTTGCTGAGCTAGTTGGTTCATTACTTTAGGAAAATCTGGTATGGCGCAAAGAAGACGAGGACGAAGCGAAACACGTGTCTGTCAGTTCGTGTCTTCGCTTCGTCCTCGTCCTCCTGGCGCCATACCAGTTTTTCCTCACACTGTACATGCTCACCACATCAGCAGAGTGGCGCGTAGGTTCGCCAGCTTGCCCACCGATGCATCCACGTTAAACACAAAAGCTTAACGTGGATGCACCTCTCGATTGTAGGAGCCGACATGGCGCAGCGGCATCGTGGGCTTTTTCGCTCGTTGATGCCGCGTGGCTGGCGCTAGGACTTTCGCTTCAAGAAAAGGAAAAAAAAAAAAGAACAACAAGAACTAATGAATTGAGATTTAACTTGCGCTATAAATTTTTCGATGGCAGTCACTATAGACAGTAATATTTTTGTTTAAATATCAAAGGAAAAAAAGTCCAATAGACCTAATTCTACAGAAAATAATTTCAACAGATTGCTCGTTACAAGTTGTGTTTGGCACATCGCCTTGAGAAATTGCAGTTTTGCCAAAAGGGCGTAGCAATAAATGCGATAGCAAGATATTGGAATGTCTTACGAAGAAAAGCTAGCAGCTCACTCTGTTAGTAAACACCGCCGCTGCAGCGAGCAAAGGGACCTTCGTGCGGTGTATGGCTTCGACGTAAACTTTGTGATGAGACAACAATACGCACAAAGCTATGAACCATCTGTTGTGAAAGTGTCTACACATGAAATCACAGGAGGCCGCCCTCTAGGCCAAAGCACGGAGCCAGTGGCCCGCAGCCTCTCTCCGGCTCCTATATTCATGCGTCGCGACGAAATACGGGCCCTTTAAAGACGCCCTTTACAGCGAACCTTTTGGCCCTTTTCGCCATCTCGCAGATGATAGGGACAGAGGCGTAGGGAGAAATTTGTTTCGGGGGATCGTACACCTTCTTGATCTGCAATGGATGCCGGGCAGGTAGATGTGGTGAGTGTCATTTTGTGATTTGTATGTCATGGCGAAAAACATTCTGGGCGGGGGGGGGGGGGGGGTGGAGGACCCGGTGTGCTCTCCTCTGGCTAAGCGACCGGGAACAAGACTCCGACGCGATGAAGCGCCTCAAAGATCTGCGCACCGCCAATTGTAAATTACTTACTTTTTCTGTGGTGGGAGCCATCTCTAGATGACACGACACCGCAATTATGAAATTAATTAAATAAAAAAAGTCACAGTTTCACCGCAAGGGTGAAGCAATGAATGCGATAGCAAAAAATTGTAATGTTATACGAAGTGAGGCTGGCAGCTAACTCTTTTGGATCCAATCTCACGCAACTCTAGAAAACGCTTGTTTAAGAGAATTCTCTTCGCGTTGAGAGCGCAGCACGTAGAAGGGTACACCGGCCCCCCCGCCGTCGGCCGCCGAGAGAAGGGGAGATAACGCGCCGCGCCCGCGCTCGTAAAATCGAACGCTCCCCCCCCCCCCCCCCCCCCGCCCGTTGTCGGCCGCCGAGAAGGGGAGATAACGCGCGCCCCCGCTCGTAAAATCGAAGGTCGTTCGAGGGACCCCCCCCTCGCGTCTTTCCACGCTCACGAACGACGAGTGGGGCCGGTTATATATATACATATACATATACGGCAAATGACGCCGACGCGGACGCCGACGCCGACGGCGAAAACCAGCCGCGAGTGTCCATATAATTGCTATCGCAATAATAAATTGAAAACTTTTTTCATTAGCGGAGACAAGCTGCCGGGGTCACTGTCCTTCCCGCAAAGAGGCCATTGACGCTTTGAGAATTTGAAAAATCGTCCTCTGGTAATTATTGCGAAGCAATGAAGTTCGACCAAATTCACCGGCGAAACCGAAACCGAAGCTCCTAAGACCGCAACTAGCAGACGATCAGAATGATATTATTGTTAACGATGGCGATCGCAGCGTTGTTAGCTCTTCTGCATTTGTTAACGTACGTATGCCATACGCGCTCTAATCACAAACGAAACCGGCATAACCACGAAGCGAATTCGATCGATGATTGGTACAACGACGCTCGCTCATATTGGACACCTCGTAAGAGTACGGCAGTTGCGCTCTTCTTAGTTTCGGTTTGGGTTTCGCCGGCGATATTGGTCAGATTTCATTACTTACTAATCACTGCCAGCGGCTGCTTTTGCGAAATCTCAAAGTGGCAGCAGGCTCTTCGCAAGAAGGGCTGGGCTTTTCCCATTTGAAATGGCCGCCTATCACCGCTAATAAAAAGTTAACCTAATTTCTTTCATTACTGTCGTTATTGAGGCCTCTACTCATCTTAAGATGCCTCTCCCCACAGAAAAAGTAATTATAAAGGCAACATGAAAAATATCTCTGTTTCGTTATATATGAGAATTTCGTTACAGATTTCTTGACGCACCCTATAAATAGCTCGCCATTAGAACGATGGAAGTTGTATGTGTTTGTAGCCGAGTGGCTGCGCGCAGAGAGAGAGCACACCTCCATTAGCGGCAGCAACCTCGTCAAGTACGCTTCCGTCAAAAGCTTTAAGGTTGTGATACGAACAAACGCAGGTGTTCTGTATTCAAGTATATGTGCTTGTATGTATACGAGTTTGTGCGTTCAAACCTTCCAGACACATAAAATACACTAAGTGTGTTCACGTGTTTTCGTGTTCAGATATAGTTTCCAGTGATGTGATTGACCAAAGCCATTTTGGCGCAGCTCCTGGAGCAACTAAAATCTCCCTTTGGAGCAGCATAACAACCGTTTGGAGCAGTTACATGCCATGCATTTTCGGCCGCAGACATCTGTTTCCTGCCGGAGCTGTTGCACCACATGTCAAAGGAAATCCATTTACGCAAGCATGCATGCATGTTAATTTGAGTACTCCTAAACGCGAAATTAAGTTACTTTTTCTTCGCTTTTCTGCAGACATCCCCGAGTCAGCTCAAGCCACCTAACACTTCCCAGGAATTCACTTGGTATTTTAAATTACTCTGGCTTTCCCTGAAGCCTTAGTTACAATACTGGGAGCACAAGCTGTCTAAAATTTTCATGCATTCTATTTACTTAAAAAAAAGTATGATTACATCTGTGCTTTTAGTACAACTATAGTCCTTCAAGGTGTGGAGAAGTGTCTGCTGTCGTGTTTTATGTAAAGTATAGTTAGGGTCCTGCTTAATGAGCGGTTAATAAGCAACAGGGTTCAGTAACTGGCCATTTGTTCCCATTATTTTTTTGTGTGCTCGACAAAATTTATGGTGATGGGGGAGTACGTATTTACATTTGACAAGCTGTTTGACATGTACAGTTGCGGAGGCCGAGAAGCCAGCCGGAATATACCGGAATACTGGGACACCATGCCTTCTCAGCAAAGTAACGGCCACTGTATAGCACGTGGTATTGTTGGTAAAATCTGTCCACTCTATGGCCTTAAAACTTATGCTCCCTGCATGAAATATTTTAGAAGTTAACTAGAACAAAAAGCACGACAAATTAAAAAAAACAAATAAAATAAATGGTTGGTTCTACATACACGTACTGAATTACTGTAATCAATACAGTCAGTCAGTTGAGACAGCCGTCCTAGAAAAACTATACGTCGTTATACCTTCTCACTGACTGTATACCACAACAGTTCGAAACTATTTTATTGAACTCAATAATGTTACCTCACAGTATGGCCTGGTAGTAATAGAAAACTAACGCAGTAAGTTTCGCAGTATGGGCGAGTTGCAACTGTTTGGAAGGCTTGCGCCCAGCAACTACTTCACTACCACTTTCCTGTCTGCTTCGATGAGTACTCGAAATTACAGACGTAACCTATGGATTTCGAGCGCCTGCCGTGATGTTTCTCACTGAAAGAACGCAAAAACGACGTTCTGGCGCATGCTTGGCGCAAATAATGAAATTTTTGCCAAGATGTAGCAGGAGGTAGCAGGTAGCAGGTAACGCACAAAGCCGGAGGTGCTTCTTACCATCGCACAAATCCCTCAACCTAAAGTAAGCTGTTGCGTGGCGGCAGCTACAGATTAATTCATTCCCCTGTGTTTTCATCCTTCACATTTTCCACCCTCCACAATATCCCTCATTCGGTCGGAGCGAAGCTTAGTGTATCACGACACCTAAGAATCTCCACAACCATGGATACCACCCCATTCCTTCAACCTCACATTTCTCCTGGGAGACTGCGCTGACAAGCTCAGAGCCGCAGGAGCAGCGCCAGTTGATCCAGCGAGCACTGGAAGGGGTGCTAGCCAATGGGGCCCTCAACGGAGGGCTGCACATTACGAGGAAGGTACCTCATCGTGTTTCAAATGAAAGGTTATTTCTCTCTATCTCTCCTGTTTAAATGTTTCGTGCCAGCGAGCGCGTTCTGCCTGCAATAAGCTAGTGCGTGTTCATCAGTGCCATCAATCGTATCGCATGAGAAAAAGCTTTCTAGGTTATATGACGTAACGGTGATAGTTAGCGCTGAACTTATCATATTGTGGGTCAGTCATTTTAGTGCCGCTGTCTCTGAAACAAGGAAATAGAGCGCTGAAACACATAATCACCGCGCTCACCCAAATCGCATATACATGAGTGATCATAATAAATGTCGCAGTTTCACCGCAAGGACGAAGTAATGAATGCGATAGCAACAAATTGTAGGGTTATATCTGGCGTAACTTTACAAAACGCTGGCATAAGAGAACATGGCCGCTGCAGCGAGCGAAGCGACCTTCGTCCTGTATCTAGAGGGGAAGAGAGAGAAAGAGGAAGGTACAGCAAATATCGGGAGGTTAACCAGAGGAAATTTCCGGTTGTCTGCTTTGTACTTGTCGAGGGCAAAGTGGATGAAAAAGAATTAAACAGAAGAGAGTCTGTAACGATGCTACAAATTCGTGGCGAAGCACCAACATAGTCACTGAAATGTAACAAAGCCTCGTTCAGTCCGCTTTCCCTGAGAAACCGCAGCAAGGCCCACACAGCGGCTCGCGTTGAAGACGGGGTTGGTCGGTGCCCCAGAATTTTCTCTTTTGGCAGAGGGCGGTTGTACAGCTGACCTAGTGAGGCTGAGATGGCTTCTCTTTCGCTGTTAAAGCGGTTGCATTCGCAAAGAAGGCGCGCTATTGTGTCCCTGCTCCGCTTCAACGCGAACTTAAATGATGAGAGCACAGCGCATACAAAGGTAGGAGCCGTCTGCTAATCTCTGTCGAAATGGCGCGCACGATCGCGACCGTTTGATCAAAGTTTGCCGTTTACTGCTTGAGCGACGCGCCCTCTTATGTGCCTTCGCGTGACGAAGACACATGAAGGAGCCGCGCCTGTCGGCAGCCCTCACCGCTTTCACTCGCACAAAGAACATACGATGCAAGGGGCGATGCCTATCGATTCGGCCGTTATACGGAAGATGACGGCGACGGCAAAAATGCGCCTTGAGTGTCCAAATAATTGCTCTCGCCATAAAAAAAAAAAAAAAAAAAAAACCATTCCACTTGCCTGTGAAGGTTCTCCGAACTTTCGCAGATCCCTATGCGGTAAAAGCTCCCTCACGGGCTTTTTATTGGTTGCCATCACGGCAGTGCTCGCAAGTAAAATAACTAGCACGATTAATACTCCCATAGTGAAAGCAATGTCAGAGCCTCGCACAGTAGTGTTCCTTTCTTAGATGTTTAAGTACCTGTCACAAGCGTTTGTGGCGAGCACAGTATTTACAGAGCTGTTTATTGACGTGTAGCAGATGACCCGACATACACTTCAGCTGAAAGTCAGTGAGTTTTACGACGTGAAATTGGAAAAGGGCGTCGCCCTCCCCCCATTTTAAAGCTATATTGTCACACCGGATGGCCTTTACGAATTCCGAGTGCTCCCGTTTGGCTTAATAGCCATTTTGGCTATTAAGGTATATGTCTACTTAGATTCGCGTACACGCGTATGGTGCATGTACCTATACTTCTAGTGCGACGTTCAAATTCTTGCTGCGTATGGGCGAGCGAAAAAAATTCAAAATAAAAAAAAGATATCGACATACGATGATACGAGCTCTCAGTTTAGAGAGGCGTGGGCCGCACAACTAATTTTTAATCGCAGTGTTGCAGAACATTGCTTGAATTTGACAAAGTAACTACGAAGTAAATTTTGAGCATAAGTAACTGTCATATCGGCCTTGAAGCAATCGAAACTATAACAAAAAAAGAGAAAGGCTGGAAATGTCCCTGCAAGTTAACATCGTGCCGGCCTCACCACGACACCAGATAATCATATCGCTACCAAGGCGCTCGAGGACCACAAGTCGCCCTTTCGTCCCTGTAAGTGACAAAATACGCCGCCACAGTAGCACAGTGGCTACGGTGCTCAACTGCTGACTCGATGTACGGGGGTTCGATCCCGGCCGCGGCGGTCGCATTTTGATGGACGCAAAACGCTAGAGGTCTGCGTAGTTAGATTTGGGTGCACGTTAAAGAACCGTTGGGGGACGAAATTTTCGTAGCCCTCCTCTACGGCATGCCTCATAATCATATCGTGGTTTTGGCACGTAAAACTTCCAGCAATTACTATTATTATTATTGTTATCACTATTATTATGTGATAAAACAGAATGGTTTGCTGCAATTATTTCATATGCCTTGCGTCGCTAATCAATTTTTCACTAGCGTGAAAACACACATTAGCATATACCGAGTATTCGTTTCGTTGTTTTGTTGACTCACTTGTAGAACATTTTACACACAGCATGGCACTTCAGCAAGACAAACAGCTTTTGATACCGCCCTTTCAAATCTCTAATTCCTTAGCGACCTACTTTGATTAAAATAAAGGACGAACCCCTTTTTGACACCAAAGCTTTTACAAAAGTAGTTAAAGGTCTCTGCGAACAATAGAACGATTCATATGTTTAAACAAAAGCTACATCTTTACTTTAACTTCACAATTAACTTGCAGCACTATTAAAGCTACGAGGTGTAAACAAGCCCCATGCTGGAGCAGCAGAACATAGCTCCAGAAGAAGGTGCCTGGTTATAGGCAGAGTTGAGATATCGGAATATTGCCACACGTGCTCCTTTCTTTCTATTTTCCTGTTACCACCCCATTACAATGTAACTGCTGCCTTGCGCAAAGCACGCCCGAACGACGGGAAACTATCTAGATAATGTTAGAACCTTCCGATTAGATTAGGTGCTTGAACGCGAACATTACAGTTAGTTCTGGAACTTACGCGGCCGCTAGCGATAACGCTGGAATCTTCGATGATACATCTTTAAAAACCGACGCGCTTGACCGCTTGTCAGTTTATCGACGGCCGACGCACTGTTCGCCGATATCAGTGAACAGCACGCATTGCTTGCTGTAGTTTGAGTTTCCATTTTCCCGGCCACAAGTTTGGCCAAATAATGAGTTTCATTTTGGACACGCCGTCTCTGCCTTTGTCGACTTCCCGACCACGCGACAATATGTTGCGTACTAGGACACAGTGGTGCGTGACCCCCCAATCTCGTTTCGCATGAATGTCATATACTTTTTGATTATTGTGTCACTAACCGCTGGTCAGCGTCAATCCGTTGCAAGACGGCAGCGCCCATGCAGACACGACTACCCGCTGTGGTACGGACTTGCGCTAGCTAATTGGCCACTTATATGACAGCAATAAAGAAATGGTGAAATCAGCTACACGTTTGTCATCTTACGCTAAGGACAAAGCATTAGGCATTTAGTGTCGTAAATATTGAGATAATCTGTTCGTTTAGCCATTGCCTGCTAAGTCTAGTCTCCGAGAAGTTGAGACTAACCCCCCGTATTCAGAAACGCTCCCTTGACTTGAACTTGACTTGCCACCAGGGGCGTAGCCAGAAATCTTTTTCGGGGGAGGGGGGGCACCGCCTTGATTTCGGGAGGGGCACCTCCTTGAAATGGTCATTTTTCGCTCTGTGTGCCAGGGCGAAAAAAAATTTCGGGGGGGGGGGGGGGACACGTGCCCGGTGTGCCACCCCTTGGGTACGCCACTGCTTCCGCCGCCTTCAATGCAGCACAAACGCGTTTCAAACGCGCTGCCTTGAGGCGGTGGCAAGTCAAGTTCAAGTCAAGGAGCATTTCTGAATACGGTGGTAAAACCCTTGTAAATAAAGTGAAATGATCACGAAACATTACAAAGTGTGTTCGGCGAAAGCCTGTGGCCATTCGACTGACTATGCCATGTCTTTCTTTGTCTTTTTTTTCCCTTTTTTTCTGTTTTTGTTCTTGCTTTTTTTGTGTCCGCTGTGCCATCACGTGATTGCTGAGAGAGTGTGAGGGGGGAGAGGGCACTGCTGGCGCCGTTCCAGGGCACGGACGGAGGGACGGACGGACGCGAGTATGAGACATTAAAGGCTTTCGCCTTAAAATACATTGCTCGCGAAGCGTCATGACAAATTTAAAGTGATGACAAATCTAACCCTTCATTACCACTGTCAGCCATATTCCCACTATCTCTTCTTTAATACCTTGTCTCGATTTCGATTGCGAAGAGCAGCAGGCTAGAGAAAAAGTTCTTTTAGCGCATCTGTGCTTTCTGGCATAAGAATGTTCTCTCACTCTTCCCAAATACAGGACGTGCTCTATATATAAGAAAAAATGAAAACTAAAGTAGCTGAAAGTGGCCAGCTGCGCCTTTTTCGTGATTATAAATTCTATATTGATAACTAAATTCTATAGAAAATTCACGATACGTCACCATTCATGCCTGGCATCTTTCATTGGCTGATAACTTTCGCAAATTTAGGGAACAAATCTAGTTTTGTCATGGTGAGAACATACAATACTTGTTTTTCAAGGGTGCTCTTTGCGATTGGCTTGCCGCAATCGCTAAGATTACCACAAGCTTAAGTACTGGTGGCAACAACTTCATTAAAAACTCCGGCAAATTCGTGGCCTGGCCCTAGTCTACCCTCGAGGAGGACCGGAGACCCTGTCTCCTCACCGCCTCACGGGCTTTCTGGATGGCCCACACTTGATCCTGGAGGTTGGAGCTGCGCAGCGCGGCCGTCCACCGCGTCCGCACCTTCATCTGGGGAGAGTGCATTTTCTTCGCATATAATAGCACATTCCCAGAGAATGTGTCTGAGCGATGCGTGAGTCCAGCCGCATAATTTGCAGGTATCATCTGGATAAATGTCTGGGTATATCCTCCTGAGATGAACGGGGTTGGGGAAGGTCTGGGTTTGTAATTGCCTCCAATCGACCGCTTCGGATCTGTCGAGTTTGGGCCTTGGCGGTGGATAAATACGCCTGGATTTAAGTACTGCATCAAATATTTTCTCCCAAATGGCTGGAAGAAGACAAAGTTCTTCTGTTTTGGAACAAATTTAGCCCGTCTCTGCCGTTTCCTAGACTTACATCGCGGTTATAGATGTGCTACCTCACGAGACCCCGTTCGGCCCCAGTTCGCCCGCGGACATTGCCCCGAGGATGTGAAAAAATATATCTAGCGAGAGCAAGGACCCTGAGCGGTACTCCGCATCAGGTGATGTGTGATAGGAAGACAGATTTCAAACTATCTGTACCGCCATGCAGGGAGTCCAGCACCAAGAATATCTGGCGTACTTCCGCTAAGAAAATTACTTCACGGAGAACGCCCAATAAATAACGCTTTTTCTTACAGTTGCAACGCAGTGTGCGTGTCATTACTTAACACGTGGTGCCGTAAGTAGGACTATTAGGCTAAATATGGGTAGCCGGCAGCCTCCTGAATGCCTCGTGCTGTATTAACAATAATTGTTGAGGTTTAACGTTACAAAACCACCATATGATAATGAGAGGCGCCGTAGTGGAGGGCTCCGGAAATTTTGACCACCCTAAGGTTCTTTAACGTGCACCCAAATCTGAGCACACCGTCCTCAAGTATTTTCGCCTCCATCGAAAATCCGGCCGCCGCGGCTGGGATTCGATCCCGTGACCTGCAGGTCAGCAGTCGAGGTGTTGTGGTGTATGAAAATGCCGCAGAGAGCTGAAATACTTCCGTCAGCGCCTCGAACTTTTCTTCAAGGCGACGGCCTCGGACAAGGAGCGTTCGTGAGCGCACCCCCTACCCCGCACCCTCGCGCCATCCACTATTACAAACGCAGCGCGAAGTCTATAACGTCATTTTTAAAGCGTTTTACTAATATTGGACTCCCAAGTCGACTAAAACTTACGAATGCTACGTGTTTCGTACCCATCAACCGCAAGAAGGGGAGCCCTGCGAGAGCTCCAGTGGGATGTGCAGCTTAACCCTTTGAGGCGCTATGTACAGAATTGTGTACACCACTTGATTTTGTTATTTGTATCAACTAGGATCTGAGAAAGAGCGAGATATATCAAGCTTTGGATGAATTGAACCTCCTGCATAATAAATTTGTCTTCATTTAACTTCATTTTGTAGTGTACTGTTGCATATGATCTCTTTGCTGCAAGTACTAGCACGTTCGACGAGTCGTTCGACGTGCCACTTCCTGCGAGCCATGTGAAAAGTATAATTTTCCTTTGCTCAAAATAGGCATAACCAAAATGAATTGGCACTGTATTTCTACACTGAGATTACATTCTATTTATGCCAAAACAGAGCGTGAATGACGTCATAATAAATACATATTTAATTACAACTTAATTGAGATTATTTGCAATAACACGCATAAATTAACATATTATGACATTATTTTTGTTGCAACAGAATATTGAGTGCCTTGAAATAACGTTGTATTGATTTAGACACATTTACAGACAGTTTTTCATTGGTGGCGCCTTAAAGGGTTTAGTTGAAGACATGAAACCATAAGATTCCATGGCCAGACATCAGCTTGTGCGTAGCATTTATGACAAGAGCCGTCATGCGCCTCGGCTTCGCGAGAAGAATCTAATGTTGAAAACCACAGTATGGTTCGGCAAAGCGGTAGAGGTGGCAGCGTTGAAAAACCGGACCCTCAAGAACGCCGCTAGCAGTAAATCGAACATGCACCGGGTCATCAGAACACTGGGGACGTTGGAGAGAAACGCAAGTAGGTCAGTGTGACTACTGTCGAAAGGCTGAGGAACCAAGATGCCCAATACGAGGTAGGTCTTGTGCTTCATACAACTGCAAAAATAACTTCGCATCATGCTGCAGAAGCACCATGGTCCACGAAGTTACCACACCAAGTTCCGCAATGCACATCAAGCAGCAAACGACTGAGAGGAAGAATGATATGTTGACAGTGCTTATCGACAGCGTACCAGGGGTGCTATTCTGGACTTCCGCCATTTTCTGTCAAATTTGACGTAGGCGTGACGAGTACACAATGGTGACGCAAACGCATGAACCGCTTGCGAAACGTGACGTAAGGGCCTCATGAAATTCAAAGAAAACGTGCAATAAAGTACCATTTTGTCTCTCTAATTTTAAACGCAACAACAATAAAATAAAATGAAAGTGAAGCATGTGGCTTTAAAGTCGTAAATCAGACGATTTAAGCGCAGCCATAGCAACTTTTCTAGCCACTAAGTGAACCAGTCAAGCCAGCGTCGACATTTGCGTGCATCGTTATTTGCTGGGGTGTTGTGTTTGTTGCGGTTTTGACTGAGCGCCGAACAATGGGCCGCGATGTTGGATTTTATTACTGATCGTCCCCATAATTGGAGGGCTACTCGCTGCCGCTGGTACGACGGGAGCTGTGACAGACGCTAACAGAGCGCCTTTACCGCCTGGGCCCCAGCAGAAGGTCGTCGCCGGTGAAGGAAAGTGGTGGCAGCGCGATCCCGAGGTGGGGAATCGCAGCGCAATCAGGTAAGCTTGCGTTTCAATCGGGTGGTCTTGACGTTTCAGCTATGCACGTGCTTATTGCAGGAGAACAGGCGGAGACGCGTTTGATTTGGCGACGCCGGCATCATTACAGTTGTGCACGTCGGCTCCGTGTTGGGCTGCGGCGGCCCCTTATTCCCAAGGCCTGTGGCGTCCAAAGGCGCTGCCGATAGTGAGGAGATAAGGAGCTGCACAGCATTGCAAGTATTGATAATGCCCCTTCTGTTTCTTCTGTCTATTTTGTTGTGGCGGCGATGCAGTGCTCAGTTTATTGGAAGTAATGTGCCAACTAGCCCTACAGTGAGTCGTGCTATTTATGTCTACGATGCGGGAACTATGATCCTGAACTGTCGTGATCATTGAGATGGTGTTATATGTTTTGATAAGGAGGCTTACGGACTACTGCAAAATAAATTACAATCGTGTAAATATACAGACGTGCGTGCAATAAGAGCTAAGTTTCAAGACCTCATGTAATGCACGATCAATTCAATCTGAAAGATATGGTCTTGAGGCGAATCTCAATCCACAGAAGTAATGCATCCCCGAAGGTGCTAACGATGAAAGGTACTTCTACGTTGCTTACAACACACGAATAAGAAGTGTATAATGGCCTCAGATAAAGAAAAGCGATATTTTACACAGTTGATGTTACTTTGCACTGGTAGCACCTAACTGCATGTAAGGAAAGGTCTATTTTGTACATGTGCTTGCTTCAAAACTGGCTGGCACAATATTAGACGCATCCTTTGTTGTTGGCAGCAGTGAATGATTGAGACAATGATGTAGACAATGAGACAACTTGACGGCTTTTTATTATTGCAAAGACAGGACCATAACATTGTTGTTCAAGAGCTATAAAAAATCAAGAGAGATAAATATTTTAATGAAGAGCTGGAGATGTTTGCCTGGCTTTTCGCCTGACATGCTACTCTAGGGGCTGGGTGATGATTATGATATATACACTGATAAACACATAACACCACACACACACATACGTAGAGTGTGCGTGTGTGCTTTGCTGAAATCAGGGCGATTTCAGCAAAGCACTTTGAAAATCATTACAGAAGAAAGTAAATTGCCTCGCAGTATATTCTGAAATATTACACATTACTCTTGCATGTAAACTTTTTTAGTGCACAAGAGAAACCATACAGAAAGGAATGACATAGACACAGCACTGTGTCCGCGTCACCCCTTTCTGTACTGGTTCGTTTTGTGCACTCTAAATATTTACATAGATTTCCAACAGGCGCATGCTTGTGCTCTTGCATGTTGGAGTGGCTACTAAATGAATAGAGCTTTTGAGCAGCACCTGTGAGATTCGTACAGCCATCATATGTAATAGAAAGTCTTTCACTGGGTTCGCATTGTGAATTAAGTGCTGAAAAACAACACTTTGGAATGAAGTTCGAGGTTTCATGCACTGGTATGAAATAACGCAGGCTTTTTCCAGAGTTACTATGGCCTCAAGAAACTAGTCCTACGATGATTCGCCGGAGAAGATGAGCATGCTTTTGCCTAACTAGAATTAGCATGCTCTCAACGGAAAGGACACAACGAAGCTTCTGTCAGAATACAATTTCTGCAAGAACACACGTAGATGTGATAGGTATCGGATGAAACACAAGGCAAGCGGCCACCTTGCCGTGAACAAGGAAGCAGCTTTTGTCAGTCTACAATGCCTGCTGAACACAAATACAGGTGATAGGCACAGGATCGAACACAATGCAAGTGGTTACTTTGCTCTGAGAAAAAAAAAGCGCTTCTTGTGTTTCATGTTTATGCACAGATCTCGCAGGAATATAATCCTGTCACATGCAGGGGTGCCCAGCTGTGAACCGCTGCAGAAGGTGGTCCCGTCTACTGATGCCGGATCGTCGCTGTTGCTGTAAAGGTCCGCATCTTCTCATTCGGGATCAGTGCCAGGGATGTATTCTGGCTCGGACAGCCGCTGCTGAACAACGAGGTTGTGAAGCACCACGCAAACTGCGACGATCTTTGACGTGCAGAGTTTGCCATAGTAGTGCTCTGTACCTCTGCACGCACCGAAAGTGGGCCGTGAGGACTCCAACGCACTGTTCCACGACGCATCATAGTGATCAGTGGGTGCGGTTGAATCGGGCAGGAGGGGATCCCGCAGGATGTACTCCAGGGTTGGGGACAAGCGGCCAAGGTTGCAGAGGTTATGCACTGAGTCCTGCGCAGGACAGTGTTCTGATTAGCATAATATAAATATACACTTGAATATGTACTATACCTCTCTCACTTCTTTTAAAAGGTACTGTGTCCGCGATATGTATTGCCTTTTCATTTTTCTGCAGATAGACATATTCACAAAATTGCTTGTCTGGTTGGGTTAGCTAATTACAGCTTTTAAAGGCTCCAATGAAAAAAAATGGGTTTATTTCCAAATGGTTTAGAATCAGCTCGATTCCGTCGTCAGGGGGAAGGACAATGAAGATGCTGAAGTGCAACCTTTAACTTTTTTCATAGACCAGGAGGGGCGAGTGACTTTGGTGAAGAGGGTGTAGCGCTTTCATTTGTTTGAATAGGACTGATTGTGGGCGGTGGCCTCAGGCGGGCAGTGCACTCAAGGCTTGGTTTCCCTTGGTTTTGTTGTGCTTATGCTGTAAATATAAAGTGACAGCAGATTTCTTTTGCAATGGTTCGGATTGTTTTTAGTTATTTTTATGAACCATGACTGCAGTACCTTTGAGTCAAGCCAGTTAATTCATTTTATTTCTGTATAGCACTAGGCTGTGCTTGCTTATTTGTATTTCTTTTTTTCATAGAAGCTCTCCTCTATATACATATGATTTGTTTCTGTGAATGCACATTTAAGGCAGTTCAATTTCATCCATTCTTTTAATCAACATAGCCTCTGAATGTAGCATTTCATTTCTGTATCGTGACATGTTTACTATTTATACTATTTCACCACTTTATAATAAAGGATCACACGATGTCGTCATGGAAGTTTCTTTCATACTTGACTTTTCTATTGCATTAGCAGTCTTTCCCATGACCACAGAAAGACAAGTTGCAATTACACATTGAGAACGAGATGGATTATTGTGTGCTGCCTGGGCTCTCAGTACGATTTGTTTTGTAAGATATGTGGCCGAGAGATTTTTCAATCAAGGGAACACTGGCGCTACCAGAGAAGATAGTGTACAACTGGGGTATGCTGCCAGTACTAACATATGGGGCAGAAATTCAGAGGATAAAACAAACTTGAGAAGTTGGGAACCATGCAGCAAGTAATAAAAGAACCATGACTAATGCCTTTGCTACATTAAACACCATACACGCATTCTCAAGCTTGCATACCTATCAACTACCACGGCGTCCACTGCCTAAGCACTGGCTCAAAGCAGATGCCCTCCACGCAAAGATGTCGTGCACAAACTCAAGGTACCAGAGCAGTGATCCGCAACGCTGGTCAGATACCTGCAAAGTGTTGTGTGCAGTGGAGGAAAGTCGGCAACAGCAATACAGCCAGCCACACGCAGTACAACCGTAATTCAGTGGTGCCGCGAACTTATTTCTCTACATTTGATTTTGAAGCGCAGCTTCGACAGCTCTATCTCTCATTTCATACGTGGCAGTTACTGCTTGTCTGCATATCAATGTTTGTGAAATTGGGGCGCACCCACTACGTCTGGTTTCCTTTCATGGATTACATCTCTTCAATACAAGGCATGTACTGCGATCAAGTATGAAGCACGATGAACCTTTTTTTCTGTGTGTGTTATCAAGTCACTTCTATCGAAGCTAAATAGTGACGTAAACTTTGTTTACCGCGAATACTGCGTTGTTTACTATCACTGAAGTTCGAGCCACGGAAGATGTCGTTAAAAAAATGGGACAGTGGCCAAAAGGTGTCTTTCAAGTTCCTCCTTCGCATTCTCTACTAACAGCATGCACAACTTTAAATAAGATGAAATTTGTCCTCACCACTATGACGTTGAGGGTGTACAAGTCGTTTCTGGAAAAGTAGGCAGCCTTGAGACCTTGAATCCATGTGGACGAAGCCTTCCTTCGCCGCGGCCGGCTCCTCCGCGCTGGCAGGGAAGGTGATCCACATATCGCCGACGCGCTCGACGATCGCTTCCCCGACAGCATTAATCGTGCGACTCGCACTGGAATGGCTCGTCGCCACGTCCTCGTCATTTGCGATCGCGCCGTGGTAAATGCCGGTGGCGATGAAGCGAAGGGCGCAAAGCACTTGCAGATCAATGGTCGGGGCTGTTCTTCGTGCCCGTACGCCGCCTTTCCAGGTCCTAGCGAAGCTCCCCGCACAGTCATCGCACCATGCTTGTCGTCAGGCGGCACCGCAGTCGAAGAGATTCATCGGGCATTGCAAAAGTATCGCGCTTATCGCGGCATTATTTTCGCTCCTGCACCTCCAACTACCACACGACGAAGGACAGGGCCATTTTCAGTCGCATATGAAGCGTTCTCTTGCGGCGAGAACCACAACTTCGAACAAGTCAAATGAAGTAACAAGCTTTTATTTTTACAAGCAAACTTTACATACACTACTTTGTGATAATATTAACCGAAACATGTTAGCAAAGTAATTTACAGAATGACCTCTACTCATACGTATGGGAGGCGACACATCGAACGAGCAACCGCGAGCAACTCAATTTACAACAATATGGCTGCCAATTAGGGGCACTTCGTCGTTCTCACATTTTAAGCAGCAAATTTGGCGCTATGCAACGTCACGCAACGTCATTTTGACGCGACGAATAGTGAGGTCCTGTGACGCAACGACCACCATGAATTCAATGTCCAATCATGTTACAGACATGGCGGTTCTTCGTCAAGCGAGCAGTAGTTTCGACAAACCGCAACTTCAACGTACGCGCACCTTAGTACCACATTTCGGTTTCGTTATTCAGTCCAAACCTTTCTTTATACATGGCAGAGCACGGTGAAGGGCTACTTCGGAAAAAAATAACTTTTTTTTCTCACGTTACGTCATCGCGAATTCCTGTGTCGTAACGCTATTACAGCGCCACAAGGCGAACAACCTCGCGTGACCAATCAAATCAGGCTAATGGCGGAATTTGACAACATGGCGGAATTTGACAATGTCCAGAATAGCACCCCAGGGCACGGGGGACTAGATTAAGAACTATTTCATGGCTGGCATCCCGACACGGCTCAAGGTGGATAAGCGGGCGCCAGCAAACATACTACCGCGTGCCCACTTCCGGAAGCTGCACTCCGAAAAATCCGTCCTTCTCCTTTGCACGACAGTGTTGACGAAATATGAAGGGAATTTAATGGGTAACGTAGTGCGCTAACACGAAGGAAGTAAGCAGGGAAAGACAGGCAAGAGCGCAGTTTGAAATGTTTTGCAATAAGACCTTTTCGCAGGCTATTAAATGTAAAGCATTTCTTCGCGAACTTCGGCGACTTTGAGCGTATCTATCTATCTATCTATCTATCTATCTATCTATCTATCTATCTATCTATCTATCTATCTATCTATCTATCTATCTATCTATCTATCTATCTATCTATCTATCTATCTATCTATCTATCTATCTATCTATCTATCCGCCTACGACTTTGTGCTCTCTAGACAGTATCGTTAATGAGATTTATACCAAACTTGCTATGGCGTACCATGACTATATGACGAAAAATGAATGACTGGTCACATGATGAAAATCATGACTAACTTGTCATGAACGGTATGGTTTACACGCCATGGCCATGGTGCTCGTGCGGCCCTTTCCTTAAATTGATATGTCCAAAAGTTCTTATGATGAAACATTTATGGATGACCAACATAAATGACAGGTGGTAATATGAAAATCATGACGTGCATGGCATGTACAACATGATTTACATACCACGCTCATGGTGTGCTCGCGGCCGTTTCTCTAGCTTGATATACACCAAAGTTGGTATTGCGTGACGTGACTGCATGACGAACATAAATGACAAGTGATAATATGGAAATCATGACATGTCATGTGCAACATGAGTTGCATGTCACGCTCATGGCACGCCCGTGGCCGTTTCGCTAGCTAGATATATACCAAAATTGGCATTGCGTGACGTGACTGTATGACGAACATAAAAGACAGGTCCTAACATGTAAATTATGACACATGTTCTGTAGAGCATCATTTGCTCCTTGCTGGCTGCTTCGCATTACATCGATTCCCACAATGTGTGGGATCTGTGGTTTTTTTTTTCGTTCATATTGTGACGAGCGGTTGCAAATCGCAACGCATACAGCGCGCGTGAACATGCAGAAAAGGTGGAAAAGAAAAACGACGTTTGGTGCGCTATCTCGAGACCCCTCTCGGAAATAAATGGCAGTCATCGAGGCTCGCCCTTCTGGTCAACTGCTTCCTTATAACAGTTGGTGGAGCTGTGCTGGGTACCTCCCACGATCTGCGACGGAGCCGTCAGCACTAGAACTTTGTAGAGGCCGTCACCTTGCCGGGCTTTCGCCATCGCGCCCCACCATGTCTCTGGAGGCAAAATGACCCCCTCAGCGATGCCTCTTTAAGACCAGCGCTGTACCAGCATTACCGAGAGCCACAGCCGTTCTCAGCAAAGCCAGGTGAAGACTTAGATGAATGGCTGACGCATTACCAGTGGGTAAGCCAATGCAATAACCGGAACCCTACCAGCCAGCTCAGGCATGTCGTTTTTTATTTGACGGACATGGCCATGGTTTGGTATGAAAACCACGTTGACACGCTTACTATATAGAGCAGTCTTGCTGACGAAATGAACAAGTGTTTTGGTGACTCGGACACTAAGAAGAAATGAGCGGAAACAACTTTAGCTCAAAGAGCTCAGGTCATTGGCGAGACTTAGGCGACGCATATTGAAGAAGTTCTCAAGCTGTGCAAGAACTTTGACCCTCGAACGTCAGAGGAAGATAAAGTGGGACACCTTTTAAAAGGTATTGCGGAAGACGTCTATAACTTCCTCATCGGAAAGGACAATCTAAACACCATATCAGACGTGATACGGCACTGCCACACCTGTGAGGCGCTGAAAACTCGCCGAATCACGCCGGAGTGTGGACGGCTGGCCGATGTCGCGACTGTGGCCAGTGTTGACACGATTCCGCAAGCAGACCTCTCAGCTACCATTCGGCAGATTGTCCGCGATCAGCTACTGCGGCAAGAACAACAAGCGCGTTAAGCGCGAGACAGATGGTACGACGTATGCGATGCGACGTGCAGCGTCGGATGCCC
Organism: Rhipicephalus appendiculatus; assembly: GCA_030522465.1. Taxonomy (NCBI): domain Eukaryota; kingdom Metazoa; phylum Arthropoda; class Arachnida; order Ixodida; family Ixodidae; genus Rhipicephalus; species Rhipicephalus appendiculatus. The sequence goes on from JALIZH010022970.1 coordinate 41,862, forward strand.
GGCATGCGGCGTACGACGTTTCGAGACACATGGGGCGAACGAGCAATCGTAGCGGAAGGGCTCCGCCCACATACGGCGCCTCGGCATGCGCACTGGGAAGACTTCGTATCCTCGTAATGAAGCACAAAACAAACCACTTTGCACAGCCACTTCGTTCTATGAGAAAATAATGAAAAAACTACGCCTTCGTACGCTCGTGCACGACAAGCACGTCGCAACAGCGTTAACAGCACCCCCGTCACTCACGACCTGATGGGTAGGCTTAGCATGGCGGGCGCCGGCTGTCACCTGCGCCGTTCGCAATCACACGCGAGCTCGTCGTAGAGCGCTTGTTTTTGCCAACACGATTGCTTTGCACTCGTACGTAATGCGTTAGCATACGCTATAAACTTCCTCGACGTCATCGATGTGAAGAGCAGCGGTGGAAGCGCGACGGCTCGCCGAGACGCCGGTGCCGCTGTGTTTACCTGCGAAATGGGGCTTGTATCGCTGCTCGCGATCTCACTATGGTTTCGAAACGGGCGTTGTCTTGCAGAAATGGCACAGTTGAAACATCACTTTATTCAATCCGGAAATCTTTCACGTCACAAGTGGAAATGTACCCATGTTTATCACGCCGCCGCGAGCGGCAATGTCGACGAATGGCTCCGAGGCCCGACTCCATCGACTCGCTTCGGCCACGGTCGCCGCTCTCAGGGGAGATGGGCGCCACCAGCGGCGTGACGACACGCGTCTCCCGAGCTGTCATTGGCTGCGGCCATGCGACCATCCGATGCGGGCGACCGGCGGCGACCAAAATATCTGCCCGGTTTGATGCACGCCGGGCATGCGGCGCGGCGGTCCGATGCGATGAAACGCCGAAACGTCACCATGCGATGCCGCGCCGGACGCCGCATCGCATGGAAAATCGTACCGTCTCGGCCTTTATGCGGTGCCACGTTGCACCCCTCCACCGCTCACTTCCGAGACGCCGACAGCGCATCTCCTCCGGCTACTTGGCAGCATTCGGTGAATGTTGCGGATAGCAACAGCTACCGACACTACCCGAATTATGACCAGACCGAACTCCGCCATTACGACCCGATTGATCAGCGTTTCGATCCGCACCCACGCGACGTTCGCCCACGAGGACCCCGCACTGCCTATGACTTCCAAGGGGAGGCGCTGCGTTACTCACATCCGGTGACCACTGTGTAGTATTTCAGTCAGCGTCCGGAAGTTTGCCCTCTGTCCGTGTGTTACAACTGTGGCCCGCCTGGGCACATAGCTAGGTATTGTATCCGACGTCGTACGTCGAGCAATGGACAGTCGGGATCGTTTCTGCGACACAGTGGTCGTACCCTGGGCGCCCATTGGCCAGTAAACTCCATTTTTAAAGGCCAGTTCCGAGAAGAAAGAAGCAATCACTTCCCTCTGGACAGCTATTCTGAAGAAGAAATGTACCGCAACCGTTACCGCTCTCCTGCCTACGAATGTTCTCTGACGACACCACCAGCTTTCCGAGCGTCTCGGATCTCCATCCCCCAGATGGTGTGTGTCGTTATCTCCTCGATGCCGCTTCCCGTCACCGCCGCCGGGAAACTAGCCATCGTGGCCGATGGAGGTGAGGTCGCTGGAAAAATCTTGGCTGCTGACTCTGATACCTCCAACTACCTTCGTGCTGAAGATCAAGGTTAATGTACTTATTGATCGCGTTTCTACCATGGCTTTAATCGACACGGTAGCAACTCTTTCCATCATGAGTGTGGTGTTTAAAGGCCTTTGGGACGCAAGGTTATGTTTTCTTGGGACCACTGCACAAGTTTTGGTGGAGAGAGTGGGGACTCATTATACCCGGTTGGAGTGTGTAACGTGGAGGTCTCCTGGGCGCTGAAGTTTTTAACGTTAAGTTTACTGTTCTTCCGCGTTCCAAACACGACGCAATTTGCGGGATTGACTTTTGGCATTGTGTGGCGCCAATGTTGACTTCTGAACAGGAGAACTCCGCATCGGCGCAAGTGTGCCGTCTGCGCTTTTTGAAAGAATCACCCCAGCAAGAGAGTGTGTTTTGTGTTTCCGAGGACATAGTTATGCACGCTTTATCTGCGATGCGCCTTCCTGTCGTCTATTCCTCTTCTACTAGTACTTCGTTCGATGCTGCAGTGGAACCGGTTCATAGAAACTGCCTTAAGAAAGACGTCTTGGCTTCGCATTGCATGGTTTTACCAATGAATGCACAAGGCTCTGGGCGATAAATTGCTCCACTGAAGCGACAGTGCTGCCTCAAGGCCTAAAGATTGCTACGTTTCAGGAAAAGTAGTCTATACCTCTGGTTGTGCTAACACAACTACCGGATGCAGGACAAACCACTGTCTCGCGCGCCGCAAACGACCACAAGCTCCGAATGGTTGCTTAATCACGCAGTGACAATGAACGTCGTGCGCTGGTGTCCATTCTTTCGAAACACTCCTCAATATTCGACTTTGCGCAGCACGACGTCCGCCATCGATCGCTGCATCCCGAACTCGCCATCGCATCAACACAGGATCCGCAACCGATTCGCCAAAAACCATATCGTGTTTCTTCTGCGGAGTGAAAGATAATCAGTGATCAAGTCGAAGCAAAGGAGTTATACAAGAATCGTCTAGCCCTTGGGCAGGTGCAGTGATACTAGTGAAGAAGAAAGATGGCACGTGGCGATACTGTGTTGATTACCGTCGCCTAAATGCCGTTACTAAGAAAGATGTATACCCTGCTCCCACAAATTGACGACGCCATCGATTGCCTCTTTGCGACATCTCACTTCTCTTCTCTGGATTTACGGTCAGGTTACTGGCAAATCATTATACACGTGGATGACAGAGAGAAGACAGCATCTGTAACGCCCGATAGATATGAATTTAACGGGATGCCTTTCGGCTTCTATAACGCGCCCGCAATGTTTGAAAGGTTCATGGACATTATACTTCGCGATCTGAAGTGGGAAGTCTGTATGTGCTACCTAGACGACGTTGTGATCTTCGGCCGAACATTTTGTGAGCATAACGAGCGCCTGCACTTGGTACTAGACTGCTTTAGAAACGCCGCTCTCGTGTTTAATTTTAAGAAGTGCCATCTCGGTGAATGACAGACACTTGTGCTGGGACATCTGGTCGACAAAAAAGGTGTTCGACCAGATACACCAAAAAACGTCATCCGCGGAGGCATTTGAGGCACCTCGCTCTGCGAAGGAGCCACGAAGTTTTTTTTAGGCTTATGCTCCTACTTCAGCTGATTCATTCCCCAATTTGCAGACGTCGCTGATCCACTCACACGCCTCCTCTAAAAGGCGTTCCTGTTGAGTGGAGCTCACAATGCGACTCATCGTTTCGGCAGCTCAAACTACTGTTGACATATCCCAGCCTATCCTTCGCCACTTCAATCCCTCATCACCAACGGAGGTCCATACCGACGCTAGTGGTGTCAGCATCGGCGCTGTACTAGTTCAGCGTGTCGGCGACAGCGAGCATGTAGTATCGTACGCTAGCCGCTCCTTCAGTCGCTCAGAGCGCAATTGTACGGTGATCGAAGAGTGTCTGGCTGTCGTCTTCGTGTGCGACGGTTTCGATCGTATCTCTATGGCCGCCCCTTTACTGTGATCATGGATCATCATTCGCTATGCTGGCTTGTGAATCTTGGGGAACATAGGCGTGCGCAGGGTTCCCCTTCAGGGGGGGGACGAAGGTTCGTCGCAGCCCCCCCTCCATATTAAGTCAATGTATGGAGCAGACTGCGCGCCCCCCTGCCCCCCTCGTGCGCACGCCTATGTTCGGGTCCCTCTGGTTCGACTAGCATGCTGGGCCTTTCGTCTGTCGGAGTATGATTTTGTTGTTTGGTACGAGAGTGTCCGGCGACACGCTGATGCTGATTTTCTCTCTCGCCTGCCACATCCAACGACTGAATGCGATGCTGACAACGCTGACGAATACATTGCTTTTGTGCCCTCAGGAATTTCCGGATATGGATACTTTCATACCCGAGCAGCAGAAGGACGATAGCTTACAGCCGCTTCTTGCGTCTGCGCGCGAGTCCGCTGCAGACAATCGTTTTCGCTTACGTGACGCCGTCCTATATAAGAAGAGGTACTCGACTACCCGTGCGCGCTACCTTTTGGTTGTCCCCAAGAGCCTTCGCAGTCACCTATTATCTGCCACCAACGATGAACCAACTTCGGCCATCTTGGGTGCACAATAACACTCTACCGTTCTCAGGAACGCTTTTATTGGCTTTGGAGGTGCAACGATACCCAACGGTACGTCGCCAGCTGCACCCAATGTCAGCGTTACAAGAGACTTGCTGACGCGCCGTCTGGTCGCCTTCAGCTCGTTTAGCCTCCTAGAATCCCCTCTGAACAAGTTGGAATAGATCTTCAGAAACAGAACTGGCGCAAGTCGCTCGCATGAAGCTCTATAATCTACGAACCAGTGACTGACTCGGCCGGCAGGCTTCGTCCGCCAACGGGGAAATGTCAGGAGTGTTTGCAAATCACGACGCGCACAGCACGAATGAATATGCAGAGAAAAGGTAGGTAGGTAGGCAGGTACTAAACTTTATTCAAGTCCTGATGAAGTCAGCCCCCCAGTTTTCATTGAGGGAGGACAGCGGGCCGCTCCCACGTCGGGACGGAAAGGCCAAGCCTCACCGCCGCGTCGTGGGCCTTCTGGACTGCCTGGAGTTGTTGGAACCAGTCGTGGCTCTTGAGCAGTGAATAAAAAGTGCCTTGCGAGATATCTTGATCCGTGTGACGCTGTAAAGAGGGGCACTCCCAGAGCATGTGGTTAAGATCGCTGCATCCGCCGCATTCGGGACACGAAGGGGAGACCTCCGTGAAACGACTGTAGATCGAAATGCTGGGATACGAGTGCGTTTGCAGTTAACCTAAGCGTAAACGCTTGAGGACGTGATAAGTTTCGGTGGGGCAAGGGAAATACCCTGTGAGTGAATAATCGTGATGTAGCGCGAAAAGACAATACGGACAGAGAGAACCACAAACCACAGGCGATTGCGGTTTCTGGTTCTCTGTGTCCACATTGTCTCTTCGCGCTACAGTATGATTATTATCAAACACCAACTTGCCCAAGAAGATACCCTGTGAGCGAGTTGATAATGCTTTGTGACTTCGTTAAAGGTGGATAGAATGTCCCTAATGTGGGCGGGGGGGGAGGGTTCCGTCTCCGCCACCATCGGACCAGACCCGTCGCAGGGCCCCGCCCGCTCCGGCCTCGGAGAGCCCGGCGCGGCAAGCGTGACCTCGCGCTCGAGCGTGGACCATTTCGTTGGCGTTGCAAAGCCCCCCTACTTTAGACCCTACGTGGGCCGAGAACCAGGTGATGGTGTGATGATCAAGAACTTTTCCTTCGAGTATGTTGGCGACTTCCCTACAGACGGCACCAGAGGTGAATGCTCTGGCTGCCGACCTCGAGTCTATGTAGACTCGAGTCTATGTAGTTCAGACCCTTACCTGACAATACAAGAGTTACAACGACGAAGCAAGCCGCAACAATGACTACACCTGCGCAACCGACATCCTTCGTACTCCAGCAGCCCAGGGAGCCACCGGAATGCCGTGGGTCATCGTGCGAGGATCCTGAGAGCTGGCTAGAAAGGTACGACCGGGTCGCAGTTTTCAACAATTGGACCAGTGAAGACAAGCTGCGGCACGCTTATTTCGCCTTAGAAGACACCGCTCGGACATGGTTCGAGAACCGAGAAGCCGCGCTGACGACTTGGGACCTTTTTCGCGCCGCGTTTTTCCTCAGCTTCACGAGCGTCGTGCGTAGAGAAAGAGCCGAAACCATGTTGGAGACCCGTGTACAGCTCCCGAACGAAAGCATCGCGGTGTACACCTAGGAAATGACCCGATTGTTCCGGCACGCAGAGCCCGCCATGTCTGAGGAGAAGAAGCTCCGGTTCCTGATGCGAGGAGTCAGGCAGGAGCTGTTTGCGGGACTTGTTCGCAACCCGCCGATACTGGGGCCGACTATTCCGTCGTCAGTGGGCCATTCGCCGCCAAGCTGAAGAAAGTAAAGACCGCTTGGGATGGACCCGAAATCCGGGACAGCAGGAGGTCACCTGATAACGCCGATTGGAGTCTGCGCGGCGAGAGTCACCATCAATAACCGGACTTATCCTGCGAGCTTTGTAATCCTGCAACACTGCTCCAGGGATGTGATACTTGAAATGGACTTCCTAAGTCACCACGGTGCTGTCATCGACCCTGAGGTCTGAGACGATAACGCTAACCTCAGGAAAAGCACTCCCGCCCCACGCGACGCCAGGGAACCATGCATTGAATGTAATAGACGAGCAGGTGACCGTTCCGCCGCTCTCCAGCGTCATTATTTTCGCCGGCAGCGAAAAACCCGCGAACCTTGAAGGCGTCATCGAAGGCGATCAGCGGTTTCTCCGGAACTGTCAAATTTGCGTCGCAAGAGGTATAACCGAGCTGCGTGACGGTAAAGCAAACGTAGTGCTGACAAACTTCTGCCACGAATAAAAGCACCCCAAGATTGGTACGACGGTCGTCTACATAGACGAGTGCATGGCCGCCAGCAATGCTTTCGCCCTCTTCGATGCGGCCGAACCTGCTTCGACGAATCGAGGTCCCGAACCAGATTTCGACGTAAACCCAACCCTTCCGAAGGTCAAGCAAGACCAGCTCAAAGCCCTGCCCCTGCAATTCAACGACTGCTTCTCGGCGTCGTCAAGAATTCGACAAACCCCTGTCGGAAACAAGTGGATCGTTGTAGCTACCGACTACCTCACCCGCTACGCCGGAAACAACGGCCCTACCCAAAGGCAGCGCCGCCGAGGTAGCAAAGTTCTTCGTTGAGGGCATCTTCCTGCGTCATGGCGCCCCAGAGGTCCTCATTACCTGACAGAGGCACTGCCTTTACAGCGGAATTAACTCAGGCGATCTTGAGCTACAGCCCGACAAACCACCGCCGGAATACCGCCTACCACCCACAGACCAATGGCCTCACCGAGCGTCTAAACAAGACCATCGCTGACATGCTGGCCATGTACGTCGACGTCGAGCACAAGACGTGCGATGCAATCCTTCCGTACATGACCTTCGCATACAACACGGCCGTCCAAGAAACGACGCAGATGACGCCATACATGTTGGTCTACGGAAGGAAACCGGCCACAACGCTCGACGCCATGCCACCTAACATCACCGACGAAGAAAACCTCGACGTGACTGTCTACCTTCAGCGCGCCGAAACCCGACAAGTCGCCCGCCTACGCATCAAGAATCAGCAGACGACAGACAGCCGCCGTTACAACCTTCGACGACGCTTCGAGGAATACCAGCCCGGCGATCGGGTTTGGGTGTGGACTCCGATACGCCGACGTGGACTTAGTGAAAAGTCGGCAGATCCCACGCACTGAGGGAATCGATGTAATGCGAAGGAGCCAGGAAGGAGCAAATCATGCTTTACATAATTTGCATGTCATGTTTTACATGTTAGGACCTGTCATTTATGTTCGTCATACAGTCACGTCGCGCAATACCAATTTTGGTGTATATCAAGCTAACGAAACGGCCGCGAGCGCGCCATGAGCGTGGCATGTAAATCATATTTTCCATGACAAGTTAGTCATGATTTTCATGATATGACCAGCCATTTATGTTCGTCATACAGTCATGTTATGCCATACCAAATTTGGTATAAATCCCATTAAGGATACGGCCAGGAGAGCGCAAAGTCGTGGGCGGCTAGATAGATAGATAGATAGATAGATAGATAGATAGATAGATAGATAGATAGATAGATAGATAGATAGATAGATAGATAGATAGATAGATAGATAGATAGATACGCTCAAAGTCGCCGAAGTTCGCTAAGAAATGCTTGGCATTTAAAAACTTCTTCGACGATATTTCGGTCCATACAAGGTGCTTCGACGTCTTGGCGCTCTTGACTACGAGGTTATACCAGACGGCATTACGAACTCTCAACGGCGCCGAGCGCGACCTGAAGTCGTCCAGGTCGTGCGCCTCAAGCCATTTTGCGCGCGTTAGTGAAACTGAGGACTGTACTTCTTGAGTTATTATTGTACTTTCTTGCTTGTACTTTTTGTTTATTACACTTCCTTGCTTTATTGTTATGTATTGTTGCATAAATATTTTTCCCCCCGTGTTCCGTTTTAAGCATCGGGGCGATGCTTTTTCAGAGGGGGGCATTGCCACGCGCATTTCTTGTATCAGTTTTACTGCATTCGGTTTCCACCCACAAAAGACTGTCAGCAATGCTCGGCGCAGACCACGCCTAAGTGTTCGAGAAGCTTCGCGATTATAGTAGATCGTTTTGTTAAGATTGTATGCAGGACGCGAACCGTCCAGCGTTATTCTAGAGCTTGTACGACCACCAGTGATAAGGCTAGAAAGTTCGACGCGTGCTGTATGTACCAAAGATGAGCAGATTATCGACGGCGGCGCTCTGTTCGCAGATATCAGTTGTAGTGTCTGTTGCTGTACTCTGACTTTCAGTTTCCCGGCCACAAATTCGGCCAAATAAAGAGTTTCTTCTTTGAGACGCCGACTGTTGCCTTCGTCGACGTCACGACCGCTGGCAATATGGTTTTCCGTCATATGGGGCAAGTTGACATATTTTTATATTGCGCTGAATTGGTTAATAAACTAACATTAACTATGCATTTTTATTATTCGGTTTAGGGCTAAGATCGCTTTTTACGCTGTAGAGGGCATTCGAGCGGTTTAATTTGTTGCGGCAACGTAGATGATGCGTGATGATTTTTTCCGGCGTTTAAATGAAGCCCTGTAGATGCCATATAAAACCTTGTGACTCTGCTCATGGCCTGCCGTACCACAGCGCTCTCCATCATGTTTCGATCGAAACAACCGGTGCCGGGGCCGACAGCCTATCCCTTTCAGAAACGACGGTGTTTCCTTGCCGTTTTCGGCCGTCCAAAATCCTGACACCCTGGGATGCGGATGCCTAGAGCCGCGGCCTCTCATTTCGCCAGTGTGTGCGCCAGCCCTTTAGAAAAGTGATGAAAAGAAATTAGGGAGTTTCAAGCGTAAGAATGAATCAACACGCGCTAGACATGTATATGTCGAGCAACTTTCATCCAAAATCCCTAACTATGAAATGCGAGTGTGTGCTTCAGGAAAGGTCTGTAAAAATAAATGTTTATAATGCAGAAGCTGGTTCGCGAAACTCCGCCATTTTCACTTGCTGGAAAAGATGCTGCCGAAACTGTGAATACAATAATCTCCGGAATGAGCTCCGAAATTCGGCTACGTCAGTGGCTCCTTGCGGAGCGCTCAAAGCTCTCGGAGGTGACCTGCTTGGATTTACGTAATTTCCGCTAACTAAGCCAAGTGCACGAGTCGTCTGTTTAGACATTATTTAGTGGCTATCTACCACACAGACTGCGCAATCAACAACATTGTTCATGTAGCACATACAGGTCATTCATACAGTGAAACCTCGGTGATACGAATCTCACGGGACCTACCACCAAAAATATTCGTATCATCCGAAATTCGTATCACCAGAAAGTATGCAAAATTAGCATGCGACAAAAGAAAGCTGGCGTACATTTTTAATTTACTGTTTTTCAGGACCACTGCAATGTCAGGGAAGAACTCTGAATTTTTGTCAGTTAAGTTTTTTAAATGTCTGCAATCATACCAAGCACTCGTAAATATACGGTCAAGTGTGTTGTTAACCGCGACAGCAGTAGCCCCTTCAAATTTTTAGTGTGCTTTTTCGCATAACACCAGAGTACTGCGGCGGAAGTAACAGAAGAAGCGCTTTGACGTGATAGATCAGGCCTCAACATTTCAGAACCACGGTCCTATGTTATGATTTTGTTGTTATCGCGGAGGTGTTGGGGATGTATTTTGGGAGATTTATAGCCGTGCCCACACAAGTGCGACCTCAACAATCACGCTTGTTGACACCGTGACTCTGACGATTTGGCAGTGCGGCGCGCATGCCCGCGCTTTCGTTCCCGCGCTCGCACATGCTTGGCGCGTCTTCAGCGACAGCGCGGACAGCACCTCTTCGTACTTGGGCGGTAGCGTACGTTCGTATCAAACGTTGCGGGGTGAAAGTCGGTTCGTAACAACCGTTCTCCATTGTTGTTGCAGGTCAATGGGCATTGGCCGGGACCAAAGAGAAATTCGTATCACCCCGAAATTCGTATGAGCTGTGATCGTATCACCAGGTTTCACGCTGTACTTAGTTTAGGCAACGCAAAATTTCGTTCCAGCTAGCCTCTAAGCATATAGTTAGCTAACTGTGACAAACGACCTCAATTACAACCAACACAGCTAGAAGAAAGCTGAGAATGAGCGGCAATAAAGGGTGTGTCTTAAAAGCGGTATGCTTTTCTTCACCATTGTTTTAATTTGGCTGTGCGCATGGAGCGTATACAATTAAAGCTGTCCTTCAAACAGAAAGCATGAAGCATGATCGATACACTTGGAGATCGGTAAAATCGGGATTGTGATCTGCTGCCTAGAAACTGCACTCAAAGGTCATGTCGTACTAAAATGTTGGAACAGCGTGCCGTAGCAGCTGGCGCATTCGTGCATATAGTGGAAGTAGGTTTTTCAAATAACGTTTGCTGATACCTTAACATTTGAGTATTTTCTGACATTACTGTGCTGCGCGCTTCAGAAGACCGGGCGTCGATGAAAATCTTGCGATTCCTTGACGGAAAGATTCTGTACGCACTGTTCGATGCACTGAACCAAGAAGAGTTACATGAAGTAATAGTTCCACCATGTGCGAGGTAGCCGAACTTCCGCAGCACACTTTATGCGTGTTTATGTGGACTACATATATTTATTGCGATGGCAATTATGTGGCCACTAACGGCCTGTTTCTACCCTCGCCGTCATGTCTCGGAGGTGTATATGTATGTATAAATGAATAAAAGCGACAAAGAAAACTAAACCAGAACAAAAATGTTACCTGAAGCACCCCACTGGGATTCGAACCCGCGACTCCGCGCTCCGCAGCGCGCCGCTTCAAACAACTCGGTCACGCGCCAACGGTGGTCTAGAGTACTAATGGAGAGCTATTTAATACACCATATAACGCTAGCTGAATTCAGAGCTCGGAGGTGCTTCAGCGTGTGCAGTATCACCCACGAGATTGCCTGAAGGGTGCGCTTTAAAGCAACGCTCCTCGATTTTGCTTCAGTTCGAAATTGCCCTTGAGACGCGCACTAAAAAGTGGCCCATTTCTTTAAAAACTAACCGACTCGCGATGTGAAACGGCGGGTAAGCAATGCGTTGAACGCCACCGCTCGGCAAGAGAGGCTACGGGGTGACTCCACGCGCCGCAGTTCTCACTAAAAAAAAAATAAAAAAAAATGTTAACAGCGTTGGGTTGTAGCGCGCTGCTCCAAAAAGAGCAAGTAACAACTGTCACAGTTGTTAGTTCACGCCTGTCCTGTGTATTCCTTCCTGGTGCTTGAGCAGCGCGCTGCAACTGTCGAGCTGTGGCCGTTGTTAGTTCGCGGTCGTCCTGTGTGTGTTTTTTTTCATGAGTCTTTTGAGCTTGAGCAGCGCGCTGCAAGTATCGAGCTGCTTGCCATTCGTCGCGCGACATTATTTTTTGTTGCTATCACATTCGTTGCTTTACCCTTGCGGCGCTACTGCGACTTTTTTCCGCATGCTACAGCCATACATGTAAGTAACGTCCTCGACTGTGATGTAATGTTTGTGTGTGTAAACATGTCTGTTCCTGGGTGATAAAGCTTATTAGATGTCCAGTGGCTGACACATTCATTTCCGTTCTTTCGCATTCGTGCCTTAAGCATGAACGCTAGCAACAGTAACAAGCTCCTTCTTCAAATTGATATATGATAAAAATTGGCTTCCGCTTATATATTTTAATGCTTTGAAAAGCGCCTGTTCCTCTTCACTCAGGCTAAAGACGTTTAGTATTGCGGGAAAGGTCAGGAGACCGTGCCTTTGCGTTGGTCAAGCTTTTTTAGACGCTACATTTAACACCATAAAAAAGTTCGAAAGAGCACATTATTCTGAGGGGCCACAGCAGAACTCCATCATACACTCTAAGAAGTAAAGGAGGAAGAGGGGTATCGAGGTTGCTCCTTTAGAAGAGCAACTAACCTGCCACAGACATTGCTCCCTTTTGGGGGTAACTGTGAAGGGACGAACTGCGCATAGCACAGCCTTGTATAGTATAGTATAGCAAGGGGGTTGGGAAAGAGAAGTGAAGATGAGGATACTGTGAGGGCGTGGAGGAGGGAAAGGAGGAAGCGAGTAAAACAGCATAGAAAGAAAGAAAGATATAGAACGAACAAAAAAGGCTGAAAGAGAAAGAAGGAGAGAAAGATAATCAAAGAAAGCGAGAGAAAGAAATAGAGAGCGAGAGAAAAAGACAGAAAGAAAGAGGAAGCGAGAAATACAGAGAGAGAGATAGATAGTAATTTCGCGACTGTAGCCCATGTGACCAAGAATGTTATGAGCGCTATCTCAATCTGGGGCGCACAGTGTTGTCAGATGAAAAGTGTGAAAGTGAGTTCATTGCAAAAGTCAAGATCAGTACAACACCATTTTAATTACGGTTTTTAGCAGCAGAAACTTCTTACGAAAGAACTATTTTTAGGTGCATTGCCAGCCTACAGCCACTGTCAGACAAAAGCTCTTAACGAATGCGAACGGAAAATGGTAAATAAGACCTAGACAAAAAGTTTCACAAACTCGGCCACAGTAGTGCATGTTAGGGAATATATAAATGCGTCCGTGCCTGTAAAACTCTGTATTTAGGAGACGTTGCCTTTTGGTCGCATGTGTTAGGTAATAAATGCGCAAAAGCATGACACATAATAATGCTACTGTATTTTTTTAGGCAAGACGATTTTTATTCAAAATAAATTATTGTACTCATGACGATTTTAAATTATGTTAAATAGCTTAAACCTAATTCCTCATGTTCACAGTAATTAAAGTTGCTGACCGCTTTCGCCCTACTTTACTCCTGCTTACCGAGTCTTATTAAAGAGCAACTAGAGGTAATGAAAAAATGCTTTGATACCGCATGTCGTTCACATTCTAGCTTGTGTACAGTGTCTGTTCACGCTCCAGTACACTTTTGGTGCCCTTAATCGAAAGAGGTTAGCGAGACAAAACACAAGTTTCTAAAGAGCACTGAGAAAGAGACATGATAAGGTAAGACGCATAACGCAGAAGCAGCGGGCAAAAAAAAGAAAGAGAGCGAGCAAGCGTTGCTAAAAAATACAGAAAAATCTGGAGGTCTAAATTGCACCCGCTTACAACTGCTACTCTGTATAGGGAAGAGTATCGCTGACAGAAAGGCAGCAAGAGGAACAAGGCATGAAGAGTCAAGAATATAACAATAAAATTTATTGTCATGGTATGCACTGCTTAGACGAAAGATGAGGGTGCTTATGGGAACGCACCCGTGGATGCCTAAATCTGCCTGCTGAACACGCGTCCGCACCTCGCGCTACATCAACTCGCCTACCGCTTAAAATCACGATGATTCCCCCGAATTGTGGATGCTCATTTTTCAGAATTCTACACACAACTATATACATGTTAAATTATATACATTAGACATGACCATATGAATAAGATGACTTTTTGAAGAGGTTTTACATACTTTCGCGGACATACTTTGTGGATAAGAACACTAGCTTCAGAGCGCAATTACAAAATTTTTATTCAATTATATTTTCATTACAACTTTGTAGGGCGTTTTTTAGTAATAAATAAGGCCGCCCTCACGCTTTGAGGCATTGCTATTGTTCTGAATATTGAAAATTGTATTTTCATAATCATAATTCAGTTTGAATACTCGATCTAAACAACAATAAACCAGGCACGCTGAGAGTAAGACGACAATTAATGGTTGGCGAAATGACAAAATGTTCACTCTGTTTACCTGTGTGGATGTGGTTAGACAGTACTGGGCCTTCGCGATAAGTATACGTACCGTGAAAGCCGATAACCGTGGTCATCATGCTAGGGCATTAATATCTACGCGGGTAAAAGACTTTGCAAATTGGCGCTTCGATTTTGTTCTAGTGTCGAAAAGAAACTCTGGACAACGAAGTCGAACGTAACATCTCGGCTACTATGAGGGATCTACATAATCGTTGATGTTTATTATAGAGGAGATTGTGGTTTCATGCAACTCTGGGATCACATCGCATTGAAGAATACAAAAAAAATTACTGCAATACCGGTACTATCTGAGCCCTGTTTCTCGCGCACCAATGTTTTTTACTTTTCTTCATGTCTTCGAACAACTGTTCTGATTGGCCTATCTAGTTACATAACTCTTATACAGGCTTCCAGGGTATGGCATGTTCGAGTCAGTCGCTCTAGTTAAAGATGTTCGTCACACTCTGGCTGACGCCCGAGGCAAGGGGCCCGAACGAGGGGAGACATGGTGGCCGCTCCTGAACAGTTGCCAAGGTAGTCGTCCATATCGACGTCGTATACGACCACCGGCGCCACTCCCATGCCGTCATCGTAAGACTGGGACATGCGCTGCATTAGTGCCGCCTCGTCAGAAAATGTCGCCACCTGGGCGAAACAGCAAATCGTTTCTGTAGGCAAAACTACAACAGAAAAAATGTGCATCTTTTGAAAGGATTACGATACGCATAGTGCAAAGTGATTTAACCGAAAAAAAAAAGAGGAAATCAGGTGCACGCCGATAAAAGAATCGCGTATTTGTAAGCTATACTGTGTTTATTTGCTATCCTTTTTTACCGATCATGCTTAGAACACTCTAAAAAGCATCCTTTCTTGCAACACCGCCCATTTTTATTTTTTGGATATGTAAAGAGCTCCTTTTATCCCAATTAGTGGTAGCATGTGCTTCGAGTAAAGGATATTTTGTTCTTTTTGAATGCCACTATGATGCTTGATGCAATGTGAGATCTCAAGCCTGTATTGATTGGAATAACATTTACTCTAGCTAAGGGTGCTTAACTGCAATGTCAGGTACCATGTGAGAGATTCGATAAGGAGGCGCTCAGCGCTGTATTAAGGTTCACACTGTTTGGGCTTATTTTAATTTCAAAGTAGGACATACAATTAAAAACACAGTTTCTTTCCCTCATAAATTGAACATTGGAATTCTCTGCCTGGAGAACTTTCTGCATTTATGTTTTGGTACTTTTTGTCCAAAAATTAAGGTATGATATATGACGTTTGATCCCCCACTTCTGTAATATGTAAATAAAATAAATAAATGAATCGATGAAACCTGCTCTGAAAAAGAAACGTAACCGTAAGTGCAAAGTATCGCGTGACCTTTACTGCTGTTTATGGTAATGATCCGCCTATTTGCAACACAATTATTATTCGTAGCTGTATGACAGTGTACCGTGGTGCTGAAAAGTCCCTGGCTTTGTTGTCTTTCGCTCAGAATTGAAACATAAAGGTCGAACAATGTCAAAGTAATTGTGCAAGTATGAAATGTGTCCGATTTTCATAACTGGTTTCACTTTCAGATGGAACGTGCGATGGCAGAGGTATAAGCAGATTTATTGCAGGTGGAGTTACCGGGCGTCACGAAGTTTTTGTTTCTCCAGGAAAAGTCTACAAAGTACATTCAGACTGAAATTTTCCGAAACACTGGGAGAGATGTGTCCTCTTTATAGCGCACCCAAAAGCTGGCTCTCTCGCTTCTAGACATGGTATTTTACCGTTGAATATGAACCGCAGAGTGGCCGCTCAACAACCTCAAGTGATCCGGTAACAAGCTATGCTGTCCACGAGCTGATTCTTTATGATTGGCGAACGTCTGCCAGAAAAATAGCCTAATTCTCGGAAATCTTCCAGGAACTTGTTGGTTCTATCGGCACTAATATTTTCAGCAAAACGGCTGTTTGGCCTTGTTGGAAAAAGGTTCATCTTATAAAAAAGCGCAAAATGACACGGGGACGAAGCATAGAGACACACAGGACAAGCGCTTTTTTTTTTCT
The DNA here is from genome assembly GCA_030522465.1 of Rhipicephalus appendiculatus. Classification (NCBI taxonomy): domain Eukaryota; kingdom Metazoa; phylum Arthropoda; class Arachnida; order Ixodida; family Ixodidae; genus Rhipicephalus; species Rhipicephalus appendiculatus. The sequence goes on from JALIZH010022970.1 coordinate 57,855, forward strand.
AACAACTGATTTTATTATCGAAAAAACTCTGGCTTTTAAACCATACGGTACTGCGCAAATCACATCAACTATTGCCTTAGCGCACATCGCTACAACAACAAAAAAACCATTCACAAAAAATGCAGAGAGCAGGTGTATCTCTTTGTCTGATAGGGCTATTGAAGGATGACTAATGCAATCATCCTTGTGATGTGCAATGAAAAAAGCTTCAGCAATTTCTCTAGAAGTCTGGTTCTGGTGGTTAAACAGAGTTACGGTATTATCTATGCTGGGGTTGCACTCACATTTGCTGCAGTGTAATGCTAGGTGTGTGTAGGGACGTCCTTTTAGGCTATTCACGTGTTCCCTTAATCTTGTGTTAACACATCTGCCAGTTTGGCCCACATAAACATGCCCACACGTCATAGGTAATCTATAAACGACCTTACTCTCGCAGTCTACAAACTTGTTCTTGTGCTTTATGGTGCACACATCACCGTTTTTTACGCTCTCATATTTTCGATTCACTCTCGAGCACACACTGCCTATTTTGTTTTTTGCGGAAAACATAACTTTGACTCCATAATTACTAGTCACCTTTTTTAATCTATGAGACAGGCCATGAACATAAGGAATCGTAGACACTTTTGAAAAACTAACATTTTGCCTGCTTATTTCGCTAGTTGGTTGTTTATCTTATTTCAGCTTCTTCAGAAGCCTCCCGCACGAAGCCTGCAACACAGATTGGGGGGTATCCAGCCTCCTTTAAGCGTTCAACTTGCGAAGCAAAAGCACAGTTCACTGAGTGAAAACAAGATTTCGTTAAGGCAGACTGTAGGCAAGACACCGCAATAGCATTCTTTACGATCTTTGAATGACCAGAAGAATAGTTTAAAAGTGGTTTCCCGGCACGAGGCGAATAAGACCAACAAAAGCGCTTGTCCTGTGTGTCTCTATGCTTCGTCCCCGTGTCATTTCGCGCTTTTTTATAAGATGAACTAATATTTTATCCATACGCAAAATTTCCGCTAAGTGGGTGCCAAAATGTTTGAAACGGGAACAAAGATCATTCGCACACGTCCAAAGTTGTGACTGCCGAATTGAAGACCCTGGATTCCTGACTGGCCCACCGACGCTCCCATTCACTTGACCTGGTACCTTCCAACTACCACCTGTTATCGAATGCAACGAAAAACTTGTAAGGACATCATTCTGTCGACATTGTTGACGCCAGCCACATCGCTGAAAGCTGGTTTGACGAGCTACAGCATACAATTTTTTATTGCGCAAGAAAACATGAAACAAACAAGCATAAGGATCGTATGCTTCAGGAGGAATTGCAATGGATAACTGTGTGCTTTCTAAGCTGCGACTATAAAATTTTTGTGCGAAGCTAGCAACTTCTCAGCGCCCCTGTACTTATGAACGCGCTGGTTGCACCAAATTTTCTGCAACTGCTGGAATGTGCGCATGTTGCGTTTTACTCTTCAGTCAGTATTCGGGCTGTCGTGTAGAGACAGGTCAAGTAAAAAAAAAACACGTTTGCATGAATGCGACAGGGGTGTGTATTGACACGTACTACGCGAGTGACATTCTTCCTCGACTATAATCCTTTTTCATTCATACCACTGGGCGCTATAAAGGCTGAAAAGAGACTCAATGTTCGCGTCTGCGACCAATAAAAAAGATCTGTGACTCCAAAAACGGAATAGCTTCGCAACATGTAATGTGACCTAAAATTATAGTTCTCATACTTATCGTTCACAGAATATTAGAATATTGCCCGTGTGTACTACATCAAGGCCGCACGGCTGCCGTACACGTTTCCGCGATCGGCGGCCGCAGTGCGTTATTGTACGAGTACTCAGAAAGCTACCGAGAACTTGGCCTAAGGTCAGAAGTTCTGAGTTGATATTGGGTGACTTCCGCAAAGTTTCAGCTCGTGTGTATAGAACAACATGCTGCTTTCTGATCGGATAACATTGGTTCTTAGCCATGAACAAATTTATAGTCATCTTAATTTATGATTACAGTTTCGTTGCTCTAGTAGCACAATCCGTCGCGCTGGTACAGTCGTTACGGTGCACGGATGGTGACCCTGAAATTCGCGGCTTCGATCTCAGCCACGGTAGTCGAATTTCAATGAAGGCGAAATGCTGTCTGCCCACGCGATGTGTGATGTCAGTGCACGCTAAGGAATACTAGATGGTCGAAATTTCCGGAGCCCTTCACTACTGCGCCTTACAAAAATGCTAGTGGCAAATTATTCGAAACCCATAGGTCAATGTTGACATATTGTATTGAAGAGTAATTTTCTGTCCATAGAAGAAACATTGAGGTCATTGTTTAAAATTGGCTACTGAAAACTTATTGAAATTCTGTTGGAGAGAAAGTGTTGAATTGTCGTAGATTTATTATTGAAAGTATATTGTGCATTGAAAATGCACTATGACGGTTCTGTTGAATAGTTGTTGAGTTAAAACTGAACCAGTATTG